>VZUI01039332.1:0-80536 GCA_013401135.1 Cettia cetti
TGCTTTTTTTTTTTTTTTTTTTTTTTTTGCAACTAATACCAATCCAGATTATCACAATAATATTGTAGACCCTTCATATAAAAATATAGTAGATCCTTCGTAAATAGAAAAAGGCTAATTTTAAAGTAGAAATGTTTGTTATGAGTAAACCAATCTTTTTAAACCTGTGAATAACTTCATATTGTCTTAAGCCATATGTACACAGCTGAATATTGTGTCTGTACAATACATCACCATGGTAAAAAACCTACTCTTCAAGAGAATTTTTTCTTAAGTTAGGTCATAAGGCAACAGTGTGGTGTTTGAAAAAGTGCCAAGTTCGAAGAATAAATGTCATCTCTGATGTGATAGTTAAGGTCTGTCATGAAGCAGAAACCTGTAAGTAGTGATTCAGTTTTGTCTTTTCTTTTCATTCTCCAAACAGCCTCTGTTTCTAGTGGCAGATTTAATGGTATGATTTACAGCTCTAAAAGACCTTTATCAGGGCCAGAAAAATGACAAACAATAAATATATGGAGCATTATGTTAACAGCCACCACACAATACCTTGTCAGTTACAGCTTGATAGTGATACATTTTAATTTTGTCTTTCATAAAAAATCTTGGCATGTATGCCTTATTTGAACACAGGCTTGGAAGTCAAGTGTGTCATCCAACCATGCAGTTTATCACCCTCTATATTTTTTGTCCTTTTCACTTAATGTCATCTCTATGGCAACAGGCATCGCCCTGGAAATAATTTTCAAAACAGCTTATTTGTTTGAGGGGGCCTGACTGAAGTTCAAAGATGTTTGGTTTAGAAGAGCAACTTTAGTTTATGTTTAATAATAATTCTGAAGTGTTTCATGTAAACAGCACCAGTCTGGATACAGAGAGATTAGGAAGACATCCTTTTACCAGACAAGGCTTGTACCAAGTTGTGCTGTTTGGTGTATAAATGATAACTGTCTCCTTGGGGACCTACAGTGCCTGTGTGGGAAAGGGCTGTGAGCCTCAGGTGCTGCTGGGGATTTGGGATTGCTCTGCACCCACAGAGAGCAAAGATGTGACACACACCCCAGGGCTTGTTCTTCGCCTGGGACATTGCACCAGCAGCTCTTGGGACAGGAGAACTTTGCAGGTGCAGGGCTCCAGCTCATAGGAGCCACCACTGAGCCTTGTGCACGACTACACTTTGTAGAAGAATTTCATTAACTGTTCCAAGGCCCAGGCTGAGTCGGTGATCAGGGTCAAGAGGCCTTCATATTTTCAGATGCCTTTTTTCACAAAAGGAAGGTATCTGAAAACATGAAGGTCTGTTTTAAGTTGGATTCTAAGGAAATATTAAGGACAGAAAAAAATGGGTTCTTATCTAAGGGCTCTGCTTTGTTTCTCATTATTGTCAGTGTTCTGCTGTGAAGCGAAGTGAATTATGAATATAAAGGTTGAGCAGGTTATTGTGAAGTTTTTTGTTGTTTGTCTGGGTTTTTTTCACTGAAAACATTATTTTGCTTGTATAAAGCTCTTGATTTGCACTATATCCCAACTCTAAAAATAGAAATGTATGTGAATTTTAGTAGGACTCTCTAAAACAACAGATGACTGATTATATTGGGTTTTGTTGCTGGTTTATTAAACATTTAGTTTCTTTAATGTAAATTACGCAGTTTCCTCTCTAGACTTTTCTAAATTGCGTGATGAGTTTAGTTGCATATATTATTTTTAGTAGTTCAAGGGCCAGGCTAATTTATTTGTAAAACCTCTTCAGAAAAGGAAATTCCATCTTAATCATATAGGGTGGCTTTCTGTTTGCTTCAAGTGTTGGTGAGCATATAATCAATTTGCTTTATGTTTAAAGCCTTGTTTTTTTTAAATCCTATTTCTTTCACTGTGATCTTTTGTATCTCACAGCACAGTCCAATGTGAGCAATGTTTGCCATCTGCAACTTAACACTGAAGTCTTGTAAAGTATCAGATGTGTATAATTCTGAGTATCTGAAATAACTGTTAATTGGTCCTCACACTCCTAAGTGTTATTTAAGAGAAATTTTAAAAGATTCTAGGAAATTAAACTCCGATTTCACTATAGATAGCTGTTTGAAGGCTTTAATGAATAACTAAATGAAAATTTCAAGAACCAAACAGAACCTCCCACACATTCTTGTGTCTTTGGTGTTCTGCACTATAAAAGGTGGAAGAGAAATTTGGTCTTCAAATCTCATTGTGAGTGATCCTGCTCAAGGACTTAGAAGGGAGCCTGTAATTCCCCTTCCAGCACCCAGCCCAGGTCAGTGCTCACAAACACACAGACACACATTTCCATTTCTCAGCACCTGGTAAAGGGAACTTTCCTTCAAACCATACAGCACGTGAGTTCAGGAAAAGCGCAGATGAAAGAAATTATAGCAACTTTCCACTTCATCTAGGTTGATGCAGTTACCACTAGCAGCTTGCTGTGGAGAGCAGTTGCAAGGGGATTATATGGAAAATGGACTAGTGAAAGATATGGGATAAAAAGCAACCCCAAGGGAAGACCTCCTTTTTGGTATTTTGCCATAGCATTAACTAATGGAGTTTAGTGGTTTCCTTCCATCACCGTAAACAGACACACGCTCATAAACACACATGGATATTCAGACTTCTAAAGGAGGGGGAGGAGAAGTGAGTTTTCTTCACAATAATTCCAAGCATATGGAAAAAAAATATTGTTTGTTATAGCTCATGGGCTTATGATATTTAAATTAAAATAGATTTTCCTAAATAAAAATAGTCTTTATGACACATGGCTATTAAAATGGTGCCATTCTGTTTCTCGGCATTGTTAAAAAGTAATGTTTTAAAATGTTTCATACCACCTTGAATTTTTGGCTGGCTTTCAACAGCACTGAAACTTGCCATTCATAAATTAAAGAAAAAAAAAAAAGCCGGCATAGATAATAGGGTATCTCCATAGCCCAGTTACAGCTCCCTCGTATTCCCACTTGGAGGATTTTTCTTCTTGCTTTATAATTACTTAGAATCATAAAAATTTTAACTCAGAATTTTAAAAACAAATAAACAATAGCAACAACAAAAAACCAGCAAAGAAAAGCTAGTTGTGAAATGATGGCAGGGAATTTTCTCAGTGATGTCACCTCTCGTTAAAATTGAGCAGATTGTTTCCACAGCAAACATCCAACAAAGCAGAAATCCAGGTGCTTTCCTACTTCCCACACACCTCTACTTTTTTTTTCATTCTAAAATGGATTTTATTTTCTCTAGAAAAATTAATGATTTCATTTGACTAACTGAAGAAAACCTCCTTTCTTGATGAAAATGTATCTGTACCTCTCAAATTAGAATCCATAAATCAATAAATATACCTCTCAAATTAGAATCCATACTTGGGCTCACCTGC
The DNA here is from genome assembly GCA_013401135.1 of Cettia cetti. Taxonomy (NCBI): domain Eukaryota; kingdom Metazoa; phylum Chordata; class Aves; order Passeriformes; family Sylviidae; genus Cettia; species Cettia cetti. The sequence goes on from VZUI01039332.1 coordinate 3,377, forward strand.
TTTTTAGCCCAGTATTCTAAATCACCTGAAAACTGAGCAGGTGACCTAAAGCTTTGCACTACAGGGGAGGCTATTTGAATAATGCAAGAGCCATGAAACAAACCTCAGAGACAGAGAGATGTTGTAACTCTTTGCCTTTTTTCAGGCAGACGTAAGTTCAGGTAAAGAGACAGACTGAGATGTTGGCCAAATACAGCCTTTGGAAAAGTTCTTTGACCTGGCAGGAAAGGTGGTAAAATATCTCAGGCACAAATTTGTTGGACATATTGGCCCATATAAAATCTAATGTGCATTCAAATGGATTTATAGCAAAGTTTTACACTGCACCTGCCTTTCTAGTTCTTCAATGTGGGAAACCATTTTAAGGCCCTAAAAGAGGTTAGTCTTCGAAGCTAATTTAGCATGCTGCCCTGAGCATTGCAATTGGAGTTTGGGACAGACAGGTGATTTTAAAAACTAATCCCAAAAATTGCCTCAGGCATAATTCATTGGGTCTTTGATATCTTGTTGAAGTGTGAGTGCAAAGAGGTCTGTTCCTCAGTTTGTGACGGCAGAACCTGACGGCTGAATTGGCGCCGCAGCCGAGAGCCCCGGTGGTGAGGTTTGCAGGGCAGCTGGGGCACGGCCATGCTGCAGAGCTGCAGGGGTGGGCTGGGCTGGAAACTGCAAAGGGGAAGCTCTCAGCTCCGACTTGCACCTTTATTTTTTCATGAGACTAAACAGGCTTTGAGATAGTGTACAGAAACATACAGAATTGATGTCACCTTTACCAGTGCTTGATGATAACCTGCCAGAGAGGAGAATATGAGCTTCACAACAACTCCCTCTTTTTCCAGGGGACAGGTTACAACAGGAATTGTTGATAAGGAAGATAGGAAAATTAAAAGCTTTGGAGTCTTGCTGGTAAACAGAAACCTGCACAATTTCCACTTTTCCTTCTTTAATTATCTCTCTCTTTTTAAAGCCACTTAAGGCTAACATTCTACAAATGTAATTTGAATTAATTTCAAATTTTAAAATGTGTTTACTTTTATTTTAGTGCATTTCCTATTATTTTTAAAAGCTGATTAGGTTCACTGGAGAAAATATATGCAAAATGAGATGGACCTGTCATATAGGAAAGAAAAGAGGAGTGGGAGTTACATGATGGTTTTCTAAGTGACTACGAACAGAATCCAAATCAGTTTGCATTGCAGGTCAAAAAAAATTGCTCATCATGAAGAAAAGTGAGATTTTTATTTTAAGATTTAATACTGCAAATACAGCAAACTGTATTCTTAACACAATTTTCTAAAGCAAATAAGACACGGAATGCCTTGTATCTTAGAAGCCTTGCTTGTAGAACTTTCTTTCAACCTCACTTGTAGGAGCTATTTCCATACAGAATCACAGTCAGCTGGAAATAAGCACAGGCCTTTAAACAGCATCTTGGATCAAGATATTCAAGTAGATATCTGTGGGTTTATTCAAAATAAGCTTGAATAGTCATTTATTATGTTAGTAATTTTGTTCCCTTAAAAATGCAGCCTGTATTTTCATGGAACAGTGTTAATGAATTACCATTTTTTCCTTCATTGGAAAATGATAGCTTCTTGAATATATAGCATGAATCAGGGATATCAGTGGTAGGAAAATGGGTATTTGTTTACATAAATGTATTGTAAAAATCAATGAATGTGGTCTACTGATAGAAAAAAAATTAAAACACTATTAAGTAAATATTACTTTCTCAATTCAGCCTAGTTTAAAGTTTTTGTACAAACTCAGTATTAGTTACTAACTTCTATTTCTCTTTCATTCTTATAGACTTATGCCAGCATGGCCTATTGATGAAAATTACTGCATTGGTAAAAACATTCCATGCATCTCATGTTGCTTGAATTTATATTAATACAGATATTATGCTCTGTTAAAGGATCAAAAAAGAAATAACAATAACAAGTTGTTCTATTAATGCCTTAAATCTCCAAAAGTATTAGGATTAAAAATTCAGTCAGGTGAAAAGGCTAATCAAACATTCCTATATAATAGACCAGATCCTGTTTTAGCAGATGCTTAAGGTTTGTTTTTCTTGGGTTTTGTCTGTAATTGCAAAATTATAGTGTTGTAAAATAATTTTTCAGTTATTTTTTATGTAAAAATCTGGTTTAGCCTTAATCCATGACCTACCTGGATTAATTTATAACATCTATCTTAGTGCTTCCATTTGTATTTTACAGCTAAGGACTTGATTGTGGTCACATAACCAAGGAGATCACTATATTATAGGTAGAAACTGGGTTTTTAATAAGTATTGTACCTAAACATCTGCTTTCATTAAAAGAAAAAAAATCAGAGAGATTATAAATTGATTATAAATTGATTATTAATTAACATGCAAGTTTCCTGTTTCACAAAATACTTTGCTTGCTTCTAGTGTATGATGTGTGTATATCCATTCCCTATGCGTGCACACATAAAAGTAGTCTTGGCATAAAAAAAGAATAAACAGAAATTTTCACAGAGCAGGCTACAGGGATTTTGTCATGTGCATGAACAAGTCTTTACATAACTTAAAGGAAAACATACATTTACGTGAAGTCATAGGAACAGATTTACACTAATGTCTTAATTCTCCTCTAAGTCAAAGCTGCTTTGCAGAGCTTTAGTTCCTACGGTTGCTGTAACTGAAAGGTGAAAACAATTTACCTCCCACTGCAGCCAGTGGAGAGTGTGCTGTGCTTAGTGCACATGGGGATGCCCCAGACAGGGCAGCTACTGAGGAGAGGGGGTCCTCCCTGCATCCCAACTCTGGGAACTATCCCAAATTTCTGGGCAAAGTAATGATCCATGGGGGCCTCTTTGTGCCTTTTATTTCCTTTCTTGTTGAGCAGTGTTTTGATTTTCCTTGTGTAGTGAGTGAGCCTGGGAAGTGCTGGGTAGATTTAGATGATAAAAAATCTTTAATTTTACATAGAATCAGCTTTCTTTGTATCATAACAAAGTCAAAACTCAACTCCACATCTTCTTTTAGAGCTGGGGAGGTGGGGAAGGCAGAACATTCTCCTGACTTCATTGTTTGTGCTTTGCTGGGATTTTTCTCAGCAGTAACACTGTTGAAATATTGTGCAATTTAGCTTGTCTTTAGATTGCCTTCTGACAATCCTGAAAAATTGTCATTCAGCAAACTGAATGATAAAAGACCATGAATAAGTTGTTCCCTCGACCATTTTTCCTTTGTTTATTTCCATCTATAAAACAAAATCTACAGAATTGCATCAGGATATTATTTCATAATGTAGTGTTCCGGTTGTAACCTTCCTGTTTGTTTCTTGGTTTTCATTGTTTAATTCTTTGCAGTGAACATCATTAACCTAGAGACTCTGGGATCCTATGAGTTTGGACTTGGGGAAGTTTCTGTCCTTGCAGTATGATTATTAATAGTGGAATTCTGAAATATTTTTCAGATAAACAAGTGTCATTTAGGTGTTTTGATATAAGGTAAGCTGAAGTGTGAAGCAGCAGATGTAGTAATATATTTCAATTCAGCCATCAATGTTTTTCCTGAAGGGAGTATCCAAAATATTACAGTGTATTTTTAATACCAGTGCCATAACAGGTAGAGTACAGGTTGATATAAGAATATCCTCTGTTTTAAAGTGTTAGTTTACTTTTTTTTTTCTAATATGTTAAATATTATGCTAACCACTTTGCCATCTGAAACTTTGTAGTACAGATAGCTAAATTATGAGTACAGTTTCAGGTTGCTGAGGTTTTGTTTTTTTTATTTGAGGATAATAAAAAATTTTGGAGAAAAAATAACAAAAGAGGAAACAAAAGTAATCTCATTAATGCAGTTTCTTTGAAAAGCTAAACTCTCTGTCGTATCCTCCCGCCAAGAGTTACGAAACTAAATCTATTTATTGCTCTTTCTCTTCCCCCTGTGCTGTGGCTTTCAAACAAATCATTTTTAATCTTTATCTTATGGTGGCTTTTCAATGATTGTAAAAGTGCAAGATGATTGAGCAGAGAGCAAGACTTCCCCAACACAATAGAAATTAGGTCTAATGATTCAAATTTAAAACCTAGAAGAAATAAAAATGAATGGGCTTATAATAAATATATGTATAATTTAAAAATTGCTTTTTAGGTTGAGATTCTACCATGGAATGAGATAAACACATTGGGCAAGGAATGCTTTGAAAATGATAGATAAAAAAGAGATTGTATTTTTTATATTGTATGAAAATAGATATTATTGCCTTCAAAGTTTGGTGATATCACTTCTTACAGCTGCATTGCTATTATCATCACTCAAGAAGAATTCAGTGCATGATCTTTATTTCTTGCTATAGTAGACAAATCTGGAAAAGGCTTTTTCCATAGGTGAGTTTTCCTTTTCACCTTGATCCTACCTTACCTTTACTTGTTATTTCCAGTGTCACTTTCAATCAAGTCAAAGCAAGTTTTGGTGCAATCCAATTTTTACTTGAACACAGGCAGTCAGGCACAGAGATTGAGAGGGGTTTTTGTTATCAACTTGTACCCTTAAAAATACTTAAGAAAGATATTTGATCTGCTTGGCTGTTGTATCTCGGAGAAATGCACTTCACTTTGAATTCACTGGTCAGTGTATCAAAAACCCCACTCTCCAGAATTCATCAATTGATCAATTGATCCAGTACAGATGGAATATTTTTTCCAAAGTGATGTGTTTCATTGCAATACTTTGAATGGTGATGAGCTTGTTTATTTTGTTGCACAAAACTAATATTTGTAGCCTAGATTGCTTTTCCTATGCCATCCTAAACTGCCTTTGAACCAAAACAGTCAAATATCAGACACATCTTATCCATTAGCAATTTATTTGCCAGGCTTTTAGTCTTTCTCAAATTCAGTATCACATTTATTTTTTCAAGCTGAATTCTTGTAGGCTGAGAAACTCTTTCCTCTGAGAGTTGGTATTATATTGCTAATCATGATGGAGAACAAGTGACCTTTTTAATCTTACTACTAAGAATGCATCTCTGTTAAGTGCTCAAATAATTCCAGTGGCTTTGTTATTTGCTGACTTCAGTCGTGTGAATGTTTCTCTGCAATATAAAAGTATGAGTTTATTGTATGCCCTCCATAGGGTTTTTTTGTACCTTGTTCACATTTCCAGGTGCACAGAAAGGATGAGATCATGATATTTGCTTAGGGTTTGTCTGCAAAAGTTGGAATGGTTTGTTTTATCTGAAAATGGGTACTCCCTCTGACACCTCTGTCTGTCAAGATTCAAGTTAGTCTCATTTACCAAAATAGTATTGATTAAATATTATCTGACAACAGATGCTTTAGCTGTTGTGAGGTGATTAGTGATATTTTGGATGTTTTAAGGTGATCAGTGATATTTTGGATGTTTTAAGAAATGAGCTCAGTAATTTGTTTTAATCTTCCCTCCAAGGATATGTTAGAGCAATTCTGCAAAAACAGTCTTTTACTTTTAGGTCATAATGTGTAGCTGAAAAAAACATAGATCTTGATTTCAAAAGAATCTAATTAATAAAACATTTTTTTAAAAAATATAACTAATCAAAATAATTACAATGTATAATAGCAAAGTGCAGTTGTTCAGTGATACATATTAGCCAGAAAAAGAATAATTATGTTTTTTCTGAAACTAACTGGCAAAACCCAACTGCACTCATGTTTTATTAAAAGCCACTTTTATTGCACTGGCTGTTTTGTCTGAAATGTAATTTACATTTCCATCTGCAAGTACTTTCTTATAAAATTCTGTAGATAACTTCCAGTTGTCAGTATTTTTATACTATAAACTTTTCTTTGGTATATACTGAAAAATTGTGTGTCAATTAAACATGCTTTAAATATCTGTCTTTGTTGACTTACAAGGTTGTTCCACAATGTGTTAATGAGATTTGCCATATTATTTTCTGCCAACTTACTTTATTTCAGCACTTCCTCTCTGCCCTTTTACAACTAGATTTCTTCACATTTCTAGTATACTGGTTATTTATAGTTCCAGCCACAGGCATAGCTTCCAGTTAATGGGTGAAGTACATAAATACGAGTTTTAAATCAGAAATACAAAATGGCAAAGCTGAGCTCAATCCTGATTTGTGCTTTATTTCAGCACCGTGCAACAGCAACGATCTGTGCAGAAACAGGTAGTGAATAAATACAGTTCAGCAGCAGAATGGTGCACCCAGAGAAGCTGTGCAGTATCCAGTCTGCAGGCTCCTCTCAAATAAAGTTCTTGCTCTCTTATCTCCGTTGTGAAATGACCTGAATAAACCCTTCTGAGCTCAGCTTCCATGAGGTTTTGGCAGAGATTAATTTTGTATCTCCTCTGATGTAATAATGGCTTGGGAAGTCCCAGAATCCCTAGGATGTAACACTACAATGTATAATTTTAGTTTGGGACTAGAATCCAGTTCTGTGTAGGATGTTTAGACAATTCTAGTGGTGTTTGTAGACAGGCAAGCAAACCATCTGTCACACTCCGTATTCCCTTACACAGAGCACAAATATTGAGAATCTTACCTGAAATCCATGAAGAGTTGATCAGTGTGTTTACCTTAAGTAGCACTTATCTCACCCAGTTGCTCCTAAGAGGCTAGGGAAGAGAAGAAGAGTAACCTAATTTTTCACTTTATGTCCAGTACATGTTGTTCCCTTTGTTTCCCAAAAATATTTAACTCACAAAAACCACCAAAAAGACTCACGATGAGTCCATTAAATGGAAATGCCTCCAGACATTCACCTCTGAAATTAAGATTTTTAACTCATATATTTAAAAGCAACTTATGAAGCAGGATTATTGAGGCACAAGTATTAGCATGAACATGCTTCCAAAAACTTTTCTGCTGTTACATTGTCACTGGAGGTTTTTAAATCAGTGGCTCAGCATTGAAGTGACCCTTATTTAGGCAGGAGAACAGGTTCCAAATTTCTTTTCCTGCAGAAGTGCATAGAAGGGTTATTTGGGCCCAGACCACATTGTAGGAACTTCAACGCATGAACACAGTAGGGTCACACATAACAGAGATGGAGTAACAAAGGTAATTGAGCATGGAAAGGGAGAAACTGATGGTTTCTGTTATATGTTAGAAAGTATGTGATGGTGATATTACCATAAAAAGGGAAATGCCTTTACAGGGTCTAGATCACAAACAGTACCCTCACTCACATTAAATGTGATCTTAATACTGTTTACTATTTCCAGAAAAATTCATTTCTTCTATGGATTCTTTACATTATGAGCATTTCTTTAATCTAGGTGGTGTTCCAGTAATTTACATTGGGAAACAGGTGCTAAAAAGTGTTGAATTATTTTTAAAAATAAATTTACAAAAATAAATTTTGAAATGCTCTTTAAGGCACAAGATTAAGCACAATTGCTTTCAGCCCATTTTCTGTTTGGCAGCATCAGTTTGCACAGATCACTGCTTCCCAGAAGGGAGTAATTTGCATTGTGCTACTTCTATGTTGAGATTTCAGGTTAAAATTGGCATGTAAGCATTCCTTAACAGGCTAAGGTCTTTGGGATCCTGAGCTTTACAGATACATGTTTGTTGTTCACAAATGTCACTGAAAACAATTGTGATCTAATTATTAATCTGACACCCTTCTCAGTGCAGTGTTAACAGGAACATTTGTGAATCATCCATAATGCACTGTGTAAGAAGACTTAAAGAGATTTTGGGTTTTTTTTATCTGCATATACACCAAAACCCACTAATGCTTAAAATAGAAATATAAAGAGTGATATTCAAGTGGCATGTCTCCCCCTGAAGAACGAGGGAGAAGAAAAGCCATCTTCTTGATCAAGAAATCTTACCTTAAAACAGAAGACATAATCATGAATTCTCTGATGCTAGGAGAAGCTTTTTTTCAATCACATTGAAGTGTTCTGGATTTTTCCTTTATATAAATTTTGTTACTGTTTTGCTCTTTCTCTCAAGCAGCTCTAACAACCAACATCTGTGAAGTTTCTTGTTACAAAATTTAAATCCTGAAAGTTTCAAATTTGTACATACTTAGCATTGAGACCTTTGATTTGGACAAAAGCTTCCTTCTACTTTGGTGGCATGTATGTTTGTTTTGAATACCACTAGTATAACAGGAAAAATATCACCATTTGTTCTCTGTGTTTTTGTCTGTCAGAGAGGGATAAATTGTTTCTGTTTACTTATGCTGAATTTTTTTGACAAGTGTGGCATCCTTGTGGATTTTAGTCATGCATGTACTATGTCATAGAAAATGAAAGTTTAGAAACATCCTTAGATTTATATTGTGGAAACAAAACTTGTATTCATTCACTGGTGATAAATAATCTTAGTTCAGTCTGCCTCTGTCTTGTTCCTAAATTTGACAGGATTAAAGATTACAAAGATTTGGCATTTGTGAGAATTGTTAGGTTGCTGGATTAGCAGCCCCACCCAGGAGAGGGCTGGCAGACACAGCATCCCATAATTTCTGGGGCTGAGTATTTCAGTCCCTGATTGTGCATTTAGTGCCCAGCTCCTCGGGACTGGCACAGCTCGTGGGGAGGTAGAAGGTGCTGCCCAGACAGACAGGCCTGTGGGAGGAGGCTGGCCAGGATTAGTGCTGCAGAAAGGAGAACTGGATTTTAGCTGGAAGTAGCAGGGGCAGGGAAGGGACAGATCAGAAAACAGGTACTCAAATTCAATCCATCTCCCTGTTTATATTAAGTGAAAAGTAACATTCTGTGAAAGTGTAAGCACAACATTGTGGACTGGAAGTGATATTCACACCGAGGTCACAGCCAGAATAAGATTTCTTTAGCTAAATGAGGCTGGATTGAATATTACCTTAATTTCTTTAATATGGTGTGATCTTTGGATGGTTAGAAGCCAGTTTTCCATTCCATATCTGAACCCTTCTAAAAGGAAATAATGGGGTTTCAGAGCATACTGCTTTGAGTTCATCCATTTTATAGAGTCATCATATACTTCAGATATGCATATGCAGAGTTATTGAGGGTCGGTTGAAGAAAAGTCACTTGGGGAGCAGGATACACTTTTGGTCACCTTTCTTCAGGTAGAAAACTCATCTACTATGTAAGGACACACATTCTTTCAACTTAAATGCACATACTCCTGAAATGAATAATTTTCTCTGTCAAGCCTTAGGATGTCAAAATCTAATTTTACCTAAAGAGAAATCATAAGTATGAATAAGAAACTGAAATAAAATATCTGATTTGAGATGGCTACTGTACATATGCTTTAGAGAGCCTATCAAGCTGTCTTTTGGGTGGTTTCATCTCTGTGTTTTATGGATATGGCTTGCTGGTGGGCTGCCCATTTATACCATGAAACAGCTTATAAACTGTCCTTTCATTTTATTGTCTTGAACGATCTGGGTTTCTAGCTCTACAGATAATTAGATAATCACTAGAAAATACATTGTTTCTTTTCTGAGTTCTTAGTCACTCTTAAGATGTCTGGTGTATACTCAGAAATAAACATGTATCAATGTATAAGAAGCACAGCTGCACTTCGTAGGCATAAAAGCATGAAATAAAATTTTTAAGTATCTTCGAAGCAGTGTCCCTGTTTGTTTTACTCCAGTCCATCATGGGACCAGTATTTCTTTCCAAGAAAATGGATAATTTCAAAAACTATTTTCACAATGGGAAATCAAAAGTTGTTTAGCACAGGTGTTTCTATGGATTTGATGTAAGAGAAGAAAATATAGGCTTGAAAACTGTGCTTCCACCTGCTTACAATGCGGCTTTGGAATACAATATAAAATGGAAAAGTTGCCTGGATCAAGCTGTTTTAAAATGATGTGAGGGTTTTTTTGTTTTGGATTTTTGGTTGGTTGGTTGGTTGGTTTTTTCCCTGACATTATTGGTGCTCCTTTGTTCATGTGTGTATATCTATATGTATATGGTTCTGGATTCCCTACCCAAGCCCTTTGTTGTAAAGATAACTATATAATTAGTAGAAAGCTAGTAGAAACTTTAGAAAAGCTGTCACCCAAGATAATGTTCAGCAAAGACAAAACTCCATAAGATGAGCATGGATGAGATAGAAATATTTTTTAAATTGTGCAGTTTGTTTATAAGTGTAATTTGTTTTAAAAGTTTATTTATTATTTAATTTTTCATAAGAAAATTGTATTTTTACAATATAATATAATGTAACTGTTTTTTAAGAATACAGATATAAAATGAGATCACCTTTAAAAAGGCGTATTATCTACATCTATACGTACACTGTGAAGTACAGAAATACATAATGCTAAATAGGTACATAAATCTTTTGTATGATTAAAGAAAAACAAAAAGAAAGAAAGAATTTTTTTACTCTAAATACTGTAGAATATAGTAAGCATATCTGGAATTATTAAACTGACTTAATGAACTCCATGGCATGAATTAGTTTCTGTGTGTTTACAAATAATTGCTGTAGAACAGATTTATTTTCCTCTCTGCCTGCATTTACGGATGCATAGCAAAGTTTATCCTCTTCCAAACTGTTTTGTTGGAGCAGTTCTATCTTGAAGACAGATTAGCTATGTGTGTATTTCACTTTTGGTTTGAGATCATACCAAATTTAAAAGGTCATTAAATATGCAATTTTATGCGAGCTGGGGGGATTTTCTTTATGAAGACGGTGAGTTACTCCTACCACGTGGAGAGTTTAAGCAAGAATTTCTCTGGCTGCTTGAAGGCAGTAAGGCAATGAATTGGTTGTCATGTTGCATTTTGCAGTCCTGATATAATGGCAATGATAGATCCACTTCATAAACTGAGCTGTCTTTCAAACAGTTGTGTAGTGGGCTGGTTATGTTTGGGTTTTTTTCCCCTGAAGGATGTCAGATGCAGGATGGGACTCCCAGATTTCTGATGATCATTGCCCCAGTCTGTCATTTCTGCAAACATTTCCCCATGGCCTGTTGCAACTGAAGAGAATTCTGGTTGCATCTCACTTCCAGTGTGGTTCCAACTCGTGAGAAGTGGATTTCCTGATATCAGCTGGGTCATGTGCTCTGTGCTGCAGCAGGATTACACATGTGCTGCTGTGAAATGTGAAAGCAGAGCAGAGCAAGACCTCCCCTGAGAAACACAGGCTATAAATTGTAAAACCTTTAAATAAAGGGCTAGAAGAAAAAGGCTTGCCTTAGGTTAGGGTTAATTGGTTTTGGTACAAAGACTTTTATGTTCATAACTTACTGTCTGTCTATCTCTCCTCTTCCTGATTTCTCTAAAGTTGTTTAGCTTTGGGGCAAGTTTGTATTTGGTTTTTTTCCTGACAATGATATGGTTGAAATTGAACTGTTCTTCAGGTGTGATAAACTTGAACTTATTTACTCAATATTTATCAAATCTTTGTCTTCAATGAAGATTCAGTTGTGTCTAAAAAGTTAATTTTCTGAATTAAATTTCCTCTCCTCTTATAACCTTTTCTGTTTCAAAGATTGGTACTTTCTGCTTTCACATTAAAAAGTCTTGTTGTTTCATTAGTTTCTTGCAAAGTTCAAGTACTGCAAGTCTTACCAACACAAACCTTAAAATAACAGAAAATTGGCTGAAAAATAGTGGTTCACCCAAGTATTGATTAACACAGATAATTTAGGGTTCTGCTGGTTGAGAAGTTGAGGGCAGTTGGGATTTTGCAGCATGGTAACTCTTGACAATTGACTCTAAAGTATGGTTGGGTTAATTCTTTCCATGTGCTCATGAAACCTATAAGTGTTTTTCAATCTTAGACATTCAACTGGTCTGAAGCAAACAAATCAACAAATAGGTTTTTATCTTAAAATTTTAGTTGCCTTGGCAAAACTATGCCCTCTGACATGTCCATTTGAAAGCAACTCAATCTTGCTGAGAAACGTGAGTTGTTTTGTGTAAATTAATGGGTAGCCCCACAACTTTTAAGTGAAACAGAGCCAAAAGAGACCAGACCTTTCTCAGTGCTGTAGTGGCAGCCTAATAATTTGTTGGGAAAGTACCAAAACATATTAGCTGGGAAGCGTTACTGAGAGAAAAAAAAATTAAGTAAGTCCCCATTACTGTGTTCTATGAGTCAGAATTATCCATTATCATCCCTGAAAGTCAAAATCTGTTTAATTTATGCTGACTGAAATTGGCCCAACATATTGAAACTGCATCACCTTAGAAATGTTAAATGTTCCTAAACACATCTCCATATACAGTGGAAATTTGTAACTACCACGAGTCTTAAAGCTCACTTTTATTTCACTTTGAGATGGTTTCTGATCTGGCATGTGTGTAGCCACAGGAGTCATTTCTGTTTAATGCAGATGACACTGAGACCAGAAACAGACCACAAATGGGTCAACAGCAAAGTGGGAATGAAAAGCAGCAGGCTGGAGTAGACTGGTTAAGAAGGCTGGATACTGGATGCATCATTTGTAGTAAGAAAATGGTATTAAGTTGCCTGGAGAATAAGGAAATATTTCTGCATCTGCCATATGGACTACATGGCCATGGATACATAATCCTGTCAGATCCCATCTAAGATCATATCCTAAACAAAGCAAATGGATTGTTCCCTGAGCTTTTACACATTTAATTTCTTTCGTGTGATCCCAGTGACTTGCCACTTGAAGTAAATTAGATGTGGATTTGGGGACTGACTTAAGTTTAAATTTAAATATCTGCTTGTACAGCCAGTTTGAAGTCATTTAATTCCAAGTAAATGGTGTGATGCATCCAAGCTCTTTTCTGGCCTAGCTAATACTATAGATATAGCCATTAGTGCTGCAGAATAATACTGTAGAGCTAGAAAAATCAATTTATGATCATTTACTTTTTGGTGTAAACATCATGCCATGGTATCTGACAATGTGATAAAATGTTGAATGTTGTTGCTCAGAGCCTGTGGGCCACACGGTGCTGAGCACTGCCTAGCTATGTGAAGGAATTTAGGGAGACTTAGGCTTTCCAAAGGGGGCACTTGGAATTACCAAAAACATTTTACCTAACGTGTCTCTGCAGTAGTTTCCTGTCTTATAAGAGGTGTAGTAATACCTGTGTATTTCAAACCTCCCTAAAAATTAATGCATGAATGCTTAGGAAAGACTTGAAATACACTGGGGATGGTCATAGAAAAGCGGATGAGAAATTAGCAGCTCACTTGTCAAGCAGGTATTGCAGACTGACTATTAAATAAAGGATTAACTAATATGTTGAAAGAGGGGGTAAAAAGGAGTAGAGGTTAATGTCTCATTTTGTGATCACCCTGAACTGTCATGGTGAGGGGTGAGGAAAAGCACTGAAAAGAGTAAAGGCTGTAGATATGGGCAGTTCATCTACCTATGCATCAACTCCCCAGAGCTATTTCTGGTGGCAGCATCTTCCCCTCATTTCCATGTTCCCTAGCATCAAACAGAGCATTGCTGGGAGCCTCCCAAGCCCAGGGGAGATGAGCAGCTGAGTCCACAGTCAACCGCTGCCCCTTTGTGCGAAAGGTTGAGACAAAAAGAAAAGCTGTGACAACTGCTGTGCCAGCTGGCATGGCCCCTGCCTGCCACTCTGCCAGGGCATTCCAGCAGCTGGGCAAGAGCCAGGCTGCTCCCCCATCTCCTGCCCACCAGCTCCACCTCTGTAAGAAATCTGCTTTAGCACGACGTGGTCTGCTGTCAGGTCCGGATGAGGTGTGCAATGTGCCTGGACAGCAGGAAAGCCACAGCACCTGGTCTTGCCTTGTCATGGGCAGAAGGCACGTGCCTGCCCTTGTGTGAGAGTTAGCTCTGTTGGCATAATGTGTTGGAATGATGGACTTCCCAATTTCTTTTATTTTGATATTTTAGCTTAAATTTTTCTATGCAAATAAATGCCTTTAAAGGTAACGTGGCTGTTCACTCATAAGAAAAATGCAAATGAAATTATGGAAGGAATGGTACAAAAAGTTTTAGAAACCAGCAGATATTCTATTTCCTGTTGGGTTGTTATTACTGAATACTGTAATGTCTGTATTCTTTCCTCTTTTCTGCAACAGATTGGATTTATAAATACTCCCACTGTCTTTGATTGTAGTTAGATTGTGGTGTTGATTAGATGAATTTGGCAGACACACAGCAATAAGCAAAGTACAATCTGAGCAATAAACTGGATAGCAGCATTTAATTTCAAAGATGTTTTTTACTAAAATCAGTAAATTAAAGTTGCAAAACATACATGGATACATGTGCTGTGTAATTTGAACCATGTTGGCAATAGCCAAAGGACTAATTTGTTGTAGATAACTAATAACAATACAAATTTAATTTGTGTAGATGACAGAGAGGCTTAGAACTATTTCTAAGAAAGAATTTGTTCTTCAGCTCAGATTACACATAGGAAAACTGAGGCATAAACTACAGCATGAAATATGCCTGACCATCACTTCCAGCAGTTATAAAAGACCATGAGCCCTAAGAAATTTGATCTTTTGCCTTCTACTTTTAGCCTTATGTCCAACATTCAAAGCAAATTACAGCAAGTGACACTATTAAATTGTTAATCGAACATTTTGTGGTAAAATCCTTATTAAGACAGTTGCATTATTTCATTCTATTGCTATGAATATTTCTCCATTCTAAGGTTTGTTTTAATAGGGCTTTTTGGTAAGGGGTTTACCATCCTTATTACAGGGAAAGGGTCAAATTATGACCTCAGTTTTATCGTGATGTCGATACAGCGAACTTTTATTGGATCAGCCCTACCATTCCCAAAATTAGCAGTGGATTTGCACAGCTTGAATGAAGAATGAAGCTCTCTTGTGATCAAATCCTCTGTCATTAAAAGCTTTAGACATCTCATTCCAACTCAGATGAGAATCAGGTCTTGTACATATGTTAAAAGCTATAAGTCACTTATCTGTTCATTTTGGGTTTTGGAAATGTTTTGGGAGTAATTGCTGATGGCTTGGAACACAACAGGTCTGTCCATTTTGCAGGGTGATGAGTCTTTTTTGCCCGATCCTGGAACGGATGTGCTGTTACTGCCCTAGGCTGTGATTCTGTCTCCAGCAGCAATCTACTGCTAGAAAAAGACTTTAGTTAGTGTAACAATACCTAGAAACTGTTAAATATGTGAGACAAGTTATCTTGACATGCTACTGGTGTTCTGTGTTAGCTTTCTGGCAAACCCTTAGTGGAGAGCTGATATAACAAACATGAGACAAACAGAAACACCACAGTGTGAAGATAATGCAGTGGAAGTAAAAAGGTGTCTTCAATTTGTCATCAAAACAGATTGCACACACAGGGGAGAGGAAAGGAAGGGGACAGGGTGTCAGTCTTTCAGGACCATTATCAGCTAATATTCCACAGCCTGCTTAAATTCTTTTTCTGCTTCTTATCAGTCCTACAGAGAGTGACTTCAAAACTAAGAAAGTGATGGGGTAGTTAATGATATCTTTCTTATGCTTTGCTTTCTATTTCAGTTTTAGTATTTGGAAAGGATGCAAGAGCTTGTGAAGGCAAATTTAATTTAGAGTAAAAATAATTTTACATCCAAATCAGGTTTTATCTTCATATGTGGGATATTTTGCAAACAGGTGTTGGAAATACTAAAATGTGTGACTGTTAAAGTGAATGGAAGATAAAAAAACAATATCAGGTGTTAAGCATTTGTGTGCCAATTTGCATTTACAGTTTGTCTGATCTAGATATGGGCTGCTATGATGATGATTGAAGTAGGACCTTCCAGATCTGTAAAAGTTCCATATTTCTCAGTAGAGGCTCAGCTTGTATCAGATCACATACTTTGCAGATTTGGCATACAACACACATCAACCTAGGCTGACCTTGTCTGATAAAATCTCTCTTTTTGACAAAAATACACTTGCATGGTGCCAGTTCAAACAAAAGAAAACTCTGAAAAGCTCAGTTGTGTGGAGTCCCCTTCTATGCTGTCATTGTCTTAGAGAGAAATTCAGCCATCAATTCCAGCAAGATGCAGTACAGGTCTCCAGCATCAAAATCTAGTTTCAATATCACATCTGCCAGGAACATTAATTTCATATGAGAAAAAAATACATCAGTACTTTCTTGTCAGTAACTGGAAATTTTATTATACAGAAATGTCTAACTATTTCTCAGATGTTTAATAACGAAGTGGAGCTGTGCTAACCTGGAATATAAGCAAAATGTGCATTTCTTGGAGCATGAGCCAAAGCCTGTTAAAATAAATGGGAATGTTCCTGTTTATGAAGTGGGCTTTGGATCCGAGCCTGCACAATCACCTGAGAAGCAATTTGCTACCTGTTTATTTCTGTATCCTGAAAAGACTGTTAAAAATGCAGCCTGTGCTGTGCTCAGCTGACTGCCTGAGTGCAGTGAAGGGATGTTTACAAGCATTGCAGATTTGTGTTCAGGGCCCATTTCTTTAAGCTATATTTTAATTTTAAAGGAATGTGAACTAACTTTGTTTTGGGAGGAGTAGACACTGCTCTGAGTGCTCAATATGCCATCTGATGGGATTAGAGCTCTATGATGTGCACTACCATAAAAGTGATCATTAATTTCTGAGATGATTCTCGATTACAAAGGCATTGAAGTTCACGTTCTTAAATCACTTTTAAAATTACAGTTTATAAATTGTTAGAGTATCCTGATAAAATTGCTCTAACTGGCACTTTGGAGGAGAATCAATTAGCTCATTTTCTGTGACACCTTTACAAAACCTTTAACTCATACTCTCCTTGAGTAGCCCATATTTCACAAATACTTCCCTAAAATGAACGTGTATGTTAACATACCAAGGCTGTGTGAAAATTTTGCTATATTCCAAGATACTTATCGTTTAAAGGTCTCTCAAAAGTATAGCTTAAATGTGGACCTAAAATTCATGAGCAGAATCCTCAAACTAATAATTAGTCTTAATATCATATCATTGGTCTGATAACCAGAGCAGTTTCCTCTTGATCAGTGGGAGAGGGATTCAGCATTTGGCATTGAAAATTCATCTCATTTATCCCAATCAAAAGAGTACCGACAAATCTTGTGACCCAGATAATTTGAAAATGGTTTTTGTGTCACTGTTTTTTTCTGTCCTTGTAGTCTTTCAGCAAAGGTTGTTGTTACAAATTTGATGGGATGCTCATGTTTTATCCTAAAGAGCAGGAGTCTTCTCTAACGTTTTGAACTTTTGCAGGTGATGTTTCCCTTGAACCTCTTATCAGTGTTCAATTGAGCTATTGCACTACTTCTAACAAAATATAATTGTACATACATCAGAGGATTCTCATAACAATTCAAAGGGTCAAATTAATTCTTAATTAATTCAAAGATTCTGCCAAGGACAAACAATATATTTTAGCACTGACTCTTCCTTCTTTCCCAATACTATATTTAGAGCCTGTTGTTAGGCAGAGCCCTTGTGTGGGCCATTGCCCAGGTCAGAGTTTGGAAGTACAGTTTTTCATTAAAACTTGCTTTACTGGGAGGCTTATTTGAAAGGGGTGGGGGAGAGGAAGAATATTACCACTTTGTTTTCTTATTAATAAATTAGATACTAAATACTGAAATAGATATTAGGCTGAACTTTATCACACACTGGATCCTACAAACTGAGAAGACTTCTAAGTACTTACCTAAGGAATATTAAATTGTAAATCACCATCTCATTTGGAGCTATTAGCAATGAGGAAGACAGTGCTAGTCATAGAATAAATAAGTGAAGACATATTATCTATATCTATATCTATATATCTATATCTATAAATTCTGCCCTTCCCAGTGTTTTACTTTGGGGACTTCAGGTGGCAGTGTGCATTTCTGATAGCTTTAACCATGTAAATGTTTTACTGTAGAGATGCAGTTGTGTTAGTCTGTTACCTTGAGTGGCAATTGATGCCTTATTTCCATATTCAGGGGAGAAACTGGCAATCGTGAAGCCAGATGGAAATCCAGAAAGAGCAGGCACCTTGTCAAGATTTCGCTGGAAATTTAGACCCTTTTCTGACTACATACCTTCCACTGTATTGCTCTTGATCTAATGTGGTGCCATTGTGCTCTAGGGTATAGCAAGATTTAAATTTACTGAGAAGAGAAGGTTTAGTTGGTGAATTACTGAGCTCTTGTGAAGTCTCTGGCCACTCATGATAATCCTAATGCATGTCTTCAACGACTGACATTAAAATACATTTTCAGTCAAGTACTGTGCACAGTCACTTTTAGGACAGTGTATTGTTTGAAAGGTCTGACTCTCAAGAACTCAGATTAGCTACTCTCACATATGTTCAGGGGAAAGTTCCCGATGGCTTCAAGGAAAATTCCATGAACTGTGTGTGCTTTTGAGAACCCTGCATGAAATCTAACACATTGTTCAAATGTTATTTTTGAGATCTGAAGTTTTTCAAATGAATTATAACATTTCCTGTGCAGAAACATGCTGCTGGGTTTTGTTTGTTTTGTTTTTGTTTTTTTTTTGGTTTTTTTTGAGAGTAATGAAGAGTAAGAAAAAGAATGGATTAATACAAGTTATATAGGCCAGCATGGTGAAAATATAGTATGTCTGAAAATATTTGGTTCTTGCAGAGTAATTGTTTAATATATAGGATGATGCAAAGAAAACAAAGTGCTTTTGGCCTTTCTTTGAAATCATCTGACTGATTTGCATTGATGTCATGATAATGTACTTCAAAGGCTGGTGCCTGTGGAAAGTCCAAGGACACACACCTTATGACTCTCCTGCATGTTGCTGGAGGCTATTCCAGTTGTTCTCATTGTGATGTGGAGAGTCTTCTACTTAATTTAACAGTTGATCTCCAGAGACTGTTGTTTGCATCTGTTTATTAAATTGCAAACTCAGCTGTGAAAATGTTTTTATGGTGTCATTTTATTACAGTCCCATTTACAATTGGAGCTGAACACAAACATGATAAATATTTTTCTTTGTGGAGGCATTCATTGTTGGAGGGCCATTGAAATAACATGAAACTGGACTTGTTTGTTTATGAGATCAGATTAATTCATTACTTTGGTGAGGAGCTGTGAAATGTAAATCTCACATTCCACTGGACAATAACAGCACCAGCTTGAACTCATTTAGAGGTGTGATGCTGCATTCAAAGGATGGCTGTTAATTTTATTGACCAAGTTTTGGAATTGGGGTAGCATTGATATTCAGGAATGCTTCTGAATCACTTTACTTCTATGCTATTTTTCTTATCTGTGGGAAGGAGAAAAGGTTCCTACTCTATTGAAAAGTATTTCTAATTGGAAAAAATGTAGTTTTGTTATTCTTTGTTAGAATTCTTCTTTTACACATTTTTCCATCTTTCTGAGAAAGTGTTTGTATGTATGCAGGGATATTTAAAAAAATCATAAAATAATATGCTTTAGAATTGGTCTTCATTTTCTTATGTAGGTTTGCCCCCATGTACATTTTAGATTGATGGAACTCAACTATTTTATCAAGGTTCTGATCAGTTAGTGACAAAAGGTTTAGTACCAAGCACAGATTTTGTAACACAACAGTTGAAGCCATTTGAAGTAATATTTAAGACACATTTAACTTAGTAACTTCAATGGTGTAAGGAATATTATGGCATTGAGTAACTTATTTTTTACAAGCCTTTTTAAGCCAAATTTATAATATGAATGAATAAGACTAAAACTATGAAAAACTGGAAACTGATCTTGTTAATTTTCTTAGTGAATTTAAGCTATAATCACTCAATGAAACTAAAGACTCAGTACGAAACATTTTAAGTTTATGGTTTATTTAACAAGTTCAGCACTTTTCTAAAATCACCTGGTGTATTCCTGGTTTTGATTTGGCACCTAAACCCCAGGTACTCAAAACCTCTGCCTAGATAAACCAAGGCATGTAATACTGTCTCTATACCTTTGTGTTGCCACTCCCAAGAATTTTGTTTCATGAAGGAACAGAATAAACTTCACTTTCTCTCCAGAGCTGACTTGTTAGATCTCAAATAGGAAGCGCATCAGACTAATTTTGTAACTGTTGAATTTCTTTTCCTCTGTTTTGTTACTGTTCCTGACGTGCTGCTCTTTGAATGTCATATGGATAAAGGAAAATCAAACAAAAACTGTCAACTGCTACTGCCCAAGTAGCTGGTAGCAGCTTGAGTTTATCAAGGGATTTGACACAGTGCTAACCTTGATGTATTCCAGATATTAGTAATCTGCATTCTTGATTATTTGGAGAGGAGAGAATTATTTAGAGAGAAGGTTGCAGCTGGATCTACCTTGTGGGTCCTTATATTAAGTTTTTCTTTTTTTATTTCCTCCTCTTCCTTTGAAAGAAAGAATATTTACTGAGATGTTCTTTGGAAAAAGAATGAGAGTTTAGAGTATTGAACAGTGGCATATAAAAATATCAATGATGTCACAAAAGCTCTGTCATGAAGACATTTTATTGTTGATGAATTGTAAGAACCATCTGGGTACTATTCTAATGATTCAGAGGCCTCTGTATGGATGGTACAGATGCTTCTTTTGTTATTGATGTGATCTTGTAAATAGTTAAAATATTTACCAAGGCACCTCTGAGCCAAAGCTATACCATTTTATTATTTATACCTTTTCAGAGGGACAAAAATGGAGGTGTCCACTAAATGTGATGGATTAGGCTTATAAACAGCCATTATTGCCATCAAACCTCACATGTCAGCTCCCCCTTTTGTGTCTGTGCATTTCTAAGCTAACCAGTGATCCATGCATAAGATAGAAGGTTAAGAATGTGCAGAGAAAGGGGGTTGACTCCAAGCAAGATGTATCTTCTGCTGATTAGAAATACAGCTGTAGAAAGGGGAGAGAAAAGAGTTTTTGCAACATGACACTCCCCTTTTCATTTCACACAACTCACTGTTTAGAACCTGCAAATCACTAACTAGCAGAGTCACTTTGCTGTTTCATGTAACTTAGGGCAGCTGCCCTTTGTTTTCCCAAGATAAAAATCAGGAAATGCAAAAATTAAACAGGTCCAGAGAAGAGGAATAGCAGAGGGAATGAAAGGAAAAAGGTTGAGCAAGTGACTTCACAACTTGTTGACAGAGCAAAGTACCATTTTGTTATAATTAAGTATGCTTTAAAGGCTGAGCAGAAGGGAAAGCTAAAAGAGTTTATTCAGTATAATCCCTGTCAGTACCTTCAAGCTGAAAAAGTTATTCCTACTGCTAATGTACATGCAAAAAGGAAAAAATATTACAAAACTAGTAATGAACCTTTTCCAAATGTTTCCCTTTTCTCTGAAAGTGTAGAGGTCTTCACAGCAGCTTTTCCAAATGTCTGTGTCTTTTCATGTGATTTTTTACCTTTTCTTCATGAAAAATTATTTTTTGCTAAAAGATTCATGAATATGAAAATACTTCAAATGAAAACTGAATGAAGTTTTTTTGAATACAGTGGGTTTGTTAACTTTTGATGTGATACTGGAATATAATATGCTGTAGTCCAATTGTTTGTGATGTATTTCTTATTACCATATAGATTGTTTAATATGTCAGCTTGTTACCCCTGAAAGAGGACAACAGACTAAAAATCACATTTGATGTTCTGGATGAACCATATAAGTGTAATGATTATTTATTTAGGCGTGTTGTTATGTTAATCCAAAGCTAATTTCTCTTTTGTCTTAACCAGAAACTGGTTGCAGCAAACTGCTAGATAATTCTCATGCACAACAGAAAGCCATACAGTTGTATAGTCATGGGCATGAGGAAAAAAAGAAAAAAGAGGATAGATAATATTTGTTTTCTCTGTAATATATTTGAAAACTCCAATGCCACTGCTGAAAACTTTACAGTGAGTTTAGAAAACTATCATTAGAAGTAGGTGGTGAGACCAGAAGTCATATTCCACGTCTAGAATAACATGGAATGGTCTGACATTAAACTGTGGTTTTACTTTAATTTATAAAATGCTAACAAAGGCCAGCCTGGCAGTCAGCTGCATTAGTATGCTGGTGCACTGACCATCCTGTCTCTATAAGTACTGTGATCTGAATTGCACAACCAACGTGGCAAAGGTCCAGGTTTCAGTTGCCACTCCCACTGGGAAAGAAAAAAACAAGCTTGTACACAATTTATGTCTGCAGTTGTTTCACTGTATACACTGAAAAAAACCTCATCAAGAGAATGGCATTCAGCCTTATTAGGGTCCAGCCTAATGTGTCTCAATAGTATTCAAAAGCCCTTAAAAATAGAAAAACTTATTTTTTCTAAAACTTACCATTGCAGCAAAATGGAAATATGGATGCTTTTGCATGCAGTAACCCAGGTCTGCTCTTCACACTTGCTGTTACCTGGCATTTCCCACAAGAGGAAAATAACAGTAAAATGACAAATGCCCAGTAAACTTGCATCTAAGGTAAAGGAATATTCTCATCTCTGACCTCACAGTTTACATAAATTTCTGCAAGCTTTGATGTAACTCTCTGAATTAGCTCTTGGGAATGAGAAATTAAATTACTCAAAGCAGTGAGTATGGGAAGAATTTCAAGTCCAGTTAGTCTTAATTAATGTTTTTATTTTTTCAGGGAGTTCTGCTTGCTAGCCTTTATGCATTTAACTAGTTTGCTTATTTAGCTATGCCCCTCTGAATCAGGTTTAATTTAGGATGCAGTCAGATTGCAAGAGTCACAACTGTGCTGTTTAATACTGTATTGCTAGTAAAGCTTTAACTTTACTTTCTACTTCTGTTTATTTAAAACATAAAAATATGTTCTTGAATAGCCTTCAGAAGGGCCCAGGTCTTGTGGTGAATGCCTGCAGGTAGTTCTGAGACAGAGAAATTCTGCCTACATGTATTTTTTAGGTCATGAGAAACTGTTGGATTTTTATCCTTTTTAGTTTAAAGAACAGAGATATTCAAGTTCTATACGATAAGTGTTTTTATTAATATCTCCTAATGTAGAGACTGTTCAATTATAAATAAAAAGGATGATGCAAAGCAAAAATCTAGGAATGTGCATTGTCATTGTATTTTCATTTTTGACTGTGTCTTGTGAATAAAGTCGGGGTTGTTTGGGAGTTTTTTTCAGCAAGCAGAAGGCATACATCACTGCACTGATTTGTGGCTCAGCTTTCTTTGAGAGCTTGAAAAATGTTAAAACAAATCCTTCACCATTGTCTCTTTATGGCCTAAAGAGCAAATGTTGGGGTTTTCAGTGTCTTAGACCTCCCATTAGCTGGGCAGAATCTGGAATTCTTCTTGGTTATGATTCAGTGATCATACAGACAAAGTGTAGGTTTAATTGAAAAGAGCATTTCATATACTTCTCGGCCTTTGTGCTGTTACTGATAAATTCTGAATCTGTGAAGGAGAAGAGGAAAGAGGTTTTTTAAAGAGGAAACCGAAATCCAGAGTTTCTTGTAATCTTGTAGGTACCAGTGACTAATATCTCATGCAGACAAAAACTAGTTAAAACTGACTTGAGATAAACATTCTTCTGCAATGACTCATCTCCCCTTACAATAATGGAAATGTAGCCCCTGTTTATGAGATAGCTGAAGTGCAAATAGTAGTGTCCATGAAGCTGAGGTTAATTACAGGAAGGACTTTCATGATAATTGCTAATAAACAACACTTGTCCTCCTTTGAATCTGTATTATTCTCTGCAGAGGAAGTAGGCTTCTGCAATTTGAATAGAATTTTGAACACTTGCTCAGGAGGTGTAGGCAGTAAGAGGCAGGAGTGAATAATAAAAGTCAGCCATAAAAGGGTAGGAGGCTGACCACATCTGACATTTTCTCTCTTATAAAATGTAGAATTCCGAGCGGGTTAGTGAATTCCCACAGATCGTCACTGTCTCAGCATGTTATGTGGTATGACCAAAAAGAAACAAGCCCCTGCATCCCTTCTGAGCCTGAATCTGAAAACTAGGCAGTCTGGGAGGGGTCATGTCTGCAAAAGGACAGTAAAATATTCTTTTAAAGGCTTCTAGTTCTCTGGGGTGTCTAGAAAGCTGATTTCTGCTTTAAAGAGTGTGCTCTGTGAGAGATTAAAATGGATTATAAATCCCCATAGAAGTGAAATCATAGCAATTAGGCTTGGAAACATACCATTAGTATTATTTTAAACTGTAAAGAAAACAATTGTGGAAGTATTTTGAGAGTTTTAAGTTTGTGATACTAATTTTGTCAAGGAGCTAAAACTGAACCCCCTCTCTCCCCCATGTCATCCTTCTTAAATTCCTGTAAATGTGCTGTAAATTCTACTCCTTTCACAAGAAGTGTTCACGAAGGTCTGTTCTGGGCAGACACAGAAGGTGACCAGGTCTTAGTCTGTGCTCTTTACAATGCCACATAAGTATCTTTATCTTATCTATATTTGTTAAATCAATTAAAAGAACATATGGAAGTTAATCCATGGCTGACTTACTTCTGTGCTGTGACACAGTATGAACACATGGGATTTCCTGTCAGTGCAGAAAACACAAAGTAGATCCTTGGTAAACTCCAGCAGGTCAGATTTGTGGTTGTGTAGAAAACAAGTCTTCTTTGTCTTTGATAAAATTATTCAGCATTTATTTTAGGTGGTTAATGATTTAAATTCCTTTTTACCACAAGTATTGCAACAGTAAAGAATGGTATGCAGTGTTTTTAAGAGATGCAGGGTTCAACTGGCTTAGTAACAGAGCTGTTATAGTAATTGAAAAATGCAGATTTGGTCATCCAAATTAATATTCCATAATTCTTATTATCAGTCTGTGTGTGTTGCATTACCTTAAAAATTTTGAAAGTTCAGGTTACTTTTGTTGAGCAGACAGTTTTACCTCCAAGGAGTTGTCTTGGGCTGGAGACACGGGACCCTTTAATTCTTCTTAACTAAAATAAACATTTACTGGAGCAGGCACTAAAATCTGCAAAAGGTGTACCTATACATTGCATGCAGATAATTAAGACATTCCCAGGAACTGGGAGATTCAGGCATGTGTTCTCTAAGGAGGAAAGGCAAAAAAAAAAGAGGAAAGATGAGAACTTTCTTTTTGCCATTTTTGTGGATGCACTTTATCTTGTCCCTTGTTTTCCTTAGAAACATCTCAAAATGCTTTTCTTGATCTTAAATACAGAATTTAGTATCAAATATTATCATCTTTTTTCATTGCAAAAATTGTATTTGATCCACTATATCTGTGTTAGTTCAGGATTCTCCAAGGCTGTTTATGGCTTGATTTTCATAGTAATGGTAAAGTAACAAATGAACCCTTTTGAAACTGTGAGTAAATGCAGACACCTCTAGCAGTCGGCATCAAGATTGGTGGGTGCTCTGGGGTGCAGCACACTCCTAAAATCCAGCTGCAGACAGAGGTTTTGGTTCAAGATGTAGATCTAGTAGCATGAAGATCGTAAACATAAATCATAGGAGTGTAATAATTGGTGGGGAAGACCAGGGCTGTATATGCAGCAAAGTACACAGGATTCTTTAGCATCCTTTGTGTGGATGGCTGGTCAGTTAATGGAGGAAAAGGAGCCTGACTTTATCTACAATAACTTCAAAAACTGGCTGAAGTTTTGGAAATTGTCGTCTAGGTTTCCACAGAGATGATTTCCAGGGAGGGCAGACATTGAAAAAAAGACAGTGTCAGAGAGGGAAAAGGCTTTTGCCTTTGCTCTGCCTGTGCCTCTCCTGGCAGTGCTCTGAGGGCTGTCGGACACCCAGGGCCAGAGCAGCACACACAGAGGCAGAGACAACCTCCTCATATTGAATCAGTGCAATTAGCAATTAATTGTAAATTACCCTGCAATAAGCCTCCAATTTTCAGGTGGTAGATAAATCTCATAAATTAGTGAAGGTATCCCTCATATGCTAAGGATTAAGTGTAGCCTTGATTGTTTCAGATTTTGAAATAATATTTAGTATGGGAGTGATCACATAATTGGACTATATGCAACATTTTGGCTTCCTAAGTCGTCAAGAAGTTTCAATGGGTTCTGCCTAAATAAATATTAAAAGCAATTTGCAAATTCAGAGCTAGGCAATTGCCTAGAGATGCAGTCTTCAAAAATGCAAAGAACCGCTATGCCCAAAAGATCATGAATAATGTACAAATATTAATTTTTATGGTAGCTGCCTTAAAAATGCTCTATTTCTAATATTTTCTCAGGTTTTTTTGAATGGAAACTGTCTTTTCATTAAATTTACTTTAAATAAATAATGAAATTATTCCTATTTCATAGAAATAAAATGAACTGCATAAAATTTGTAAGCGAAGGCGTTGGATGCTTCAGCACAAAGCCTGGAAAACCAGATGTTTGTGAAGCTGCTGCTCACAGCTTACTGCATGTGTCTGCAGAACATGTCAGAGTCCTGAGCAGGCAGTTCTAATGGAGTTTCAGACAATAAATATTTTTATTCTTTTAAATAGGTGTATAATCATCTTGTTAACATGGTTTTACTTAAGATAAATGGGGAGTGGGCAGAACAGAAGGGTAATTAATAGTGACCTTGGAGGAAAAGCTTCAGTTTGTCTTTGCCCACTGCACTTGTCTCACACAGCCAGGCCACAACTCCAGGCAGCAAAACACTGGTTTCATAAAAGTTATGTGCCTGAAACATTCACCCACATTTTTTTTCCTAAATCACATTTCTCAGAGCATAAATCCGGGCAGAACCGGAATGTAAAATTTCCTGGTACATTTTATGGTGCAAACACAGAATTGTCTGCTCCAATAATACAACCCCCCATTTTTTTTATCTCTTTTGAATGGAGTGAATTGTTTGGTACCTGAATAATGCAGCAGAAGGACCAAACTTAACTCCTCTCTCACCAGAAAACTTGTTGCTAGGAAGTCGTCATATTGCATTTGGCTGTCAGAGAAATTGTTTTGGGAACTGCTCCTTCCTTTTGCATTGATAACACACATTGTTATAAAAACGAAAATATTCTGTTAGGCACATCCACTTGAGAAAGCCCAGCTCCCACCAGTTCCATAGTAGCTGCTCCCTTATCACTGATTTAAATGGGCAATATGTCTGGCTCACATCTTGGTTGCAAAACCTGGAGGAACTGTTTTGAAAAGGAGTTAGAATTCAAAGTGAATTGGAACTATTAACAAAAACATTACATAATTTAAGGAAATGCATAAACTGGATAAAGCAAAATTACAGGAAAATTCAAGGTGAAACATTTTAATATAATTAATTTGAAATTATGTCAGAGATATCAATTTTAATTTATAATTTTATCAATAGTTTCAGCAAAATTGTTATATTGGTGAAACCTTGTATTCTGTGATATTTTTAATAATTATGACAAAGATCAGAACTATGAGGCTAGCTTGCATCTTTCATTCTTTTATTGTTTTGAATATCTTTGTCACCTTTCTGTGCCCGAGTTCCTAAATTTACCAAGAACTTTGGGTAGCATAAAATAACCCAACTTCTCCCGTCCAACCTTTTTGGTATAGGATCTCATTAGAAAAAGTTTTAATTGGCAATTCATTTATTAGCATACTGTAATCCTGTTCCCTCATACATATGCCCTAAAGGAATTTATCTATTTATGTATCTATTTATTATTGAGATTCTAAAACTAGAAATCTAAGAGCAAACCCACCTGATTAAATAATTCATCTACTTGTTTTTCTCAGTGGGGATTGTCTGGGTCATGTCAGTACAGTCTAGAGATTCTGCTTCTACCATTGCCATTGTGCTGATGAAATACAATTCTCTGTATGCAATAGCTGAGGCTGGGAAATGGGAATCTTGGAACCCAGAGTCTGATTTCTTCATTCAGCTTTTCAGAAACATTTTCATATCTTAGTTTTGAATATCTCCTTATACACGACCACCACACTGTGCTTAAATATCCAGGCAAGAATGGAATAAACATGTTTAAAAAACACCAAAACCATGTACACAACAGTTAGAGGGAGGCACAGATGTAAACACATTTGTTTTTCCAAGCATTAATTACATGAATCTTGTCTTTGTGCTCTGATCCCTTCTGATTTTTCTATCACGCTCTTGTACTTTGACTTCTAAATGGCTTTGATTGCTCACAGCCTTCCTGTTTTGCTAATTCTTTCTTCACTACTGACCTTCTAATAGTCACATATTTTCTTTTATGTACCATGTACCTGGTTTCTTTTCTCTTTATATTAATTATTGCTTTCATTATTATTATAAGAGGTAGGAAGAGGAAAAAAGCTCACAGGGATATTCACTTTTGCTTAGGAAATATGTATTTTTCTATATTTGTAGCCTCCCTGATCTTTCAGAAAAATTAGAATATGTTTATGTCATTTATTTGTGTAAAGCCTCATAGAATAGAAGGGGAAAGAAATCTTGCTCAAAGCAAAATAGGTGAGAGTATGGTGTGCAGAAAATGAATGAAATTTGAGAGTGTTTTCTGCACCTACCAAAGCACAACCTGTTGTGTCCAGTAGAACAAAACCTTATGCAGTGCCACCAATAAAAGTTTTTTCTGCTATCTTTTCTGTTTAAATTAACTGCTTTTAATAAGCTATAGAAAGTAGTCCTAATGTCAGTAAAAGCTATTTACTATTAGTTGGGAGCCTTTCTAAATGCAAAGATGGGCTTGAGGTCTGGATAAATTATCAGTGCTTTGGTTTCCCTCCCTGCCTTGTCATCTGTGTGGTGCTCAGACCAAAGAGTATTTTGTTTGTTCAATCTGTGCCTGAAGTGGAGGGATGTTGCTTATTTACTGAAATGCAAACAACAAAAATGACATAAATGATCAAAAGATCAGAAAGGGTCTGTTCAGTTTCACATGCTTGAGCATAACAGAGTTTGAGGACAGCAGGATGGCGTGGAATGGGAATTGCCCAAGTTTTAGTCCTGAGCTGGTCAAGCCTTTGTTTGATGGCTCCAATGACATTAGAAAGCAACCTGAATGATCCCCCAGGTAGGAGGGTGCTGAGCAGGGGTTCCTTTTGAGCCTGCAGCTTAACAAAGGGCTGCCTGCCAAACCACACTTCAGGTTGTTTTCTTGTATTTATAACTGACACTGGTCAAATACAATTTTTCCCTGTTTTTCCACAAGAGTTTGTGACCTTTCACATTGATAAAAAAGATTAATGTGAATTTTCTTCAGTAAGCCATGAGAAAATTTTATTTGCATTATAAGATTTTAAAGAATGCATGTCCTTAAGTCTAAAAAATACAGTTTTCTTCCATAATGTGGGCTGTTCATGTCAGACATTTGGTGATACCTTGGAAAATATTGCCTTTGATTTTTTAGAAGTTAGTGGTAATTCTTGAGGTCTCTGAGAGATACAAGGGCACATCTAAACTTTCTCATGTGTGGCTGCAAGTTTTTTTAAAGACCAGTCTTTGCTTTTCTCTTCAGTGTTATTTCTTTAGTCTTAGACTGACACAATCTTCAGGTGTAGCTTTTCTGTACTTCTTTAAAATAAAATAAATTTTAAAAGAAAAAAAAAGAGTTAGTTCAGTCCTTATTTAGGTTTGTTGGCATCTTTCTGAGCTGTTTAATGGACCACTGGTTTGTTTTATTTATCTGACAGGGTTTCTTCATATTGTTTCAGGTTATCAGCACTCTTGCAGATCATATTACAGCTTGTGCTCAGATTTGACCCTCGCTAGGGTTCACTTTAAATCAGATCCTTATCATTAATGCAGTGATAGAGATGCTTTGGAAGCAGTATACAGATTATTTATTTAGTGCCTCTCTGTATCATGTTTTATACAACCAGGGATCAATGTCAGACCTTTATGGATATAGCTTAGGTTGCATTCAGTAACTACAAACTAAACCCCTTTAAATAATGTTAACTTAATAGCTGACATTTTTATGAAATAAGTCTGCAAGGGGGGAAATGTAATATTGCTCTACAGTGAGGAAGAGTTTGATAGTTTCATCCCAAACCCAAAGGGATGTTTTTAGTTTAACAACTGCCTCTGAAGTCCCCATTAAAAAAATAAATAAAAAAGGAGACAAATGCTTTTAAGGGGAAAGGGGAAAAAAAAAAAAAAAGAGCGCTCTACCACAGGTGTGACCTGGGGTTATTATTTTTGTAGTGACACATTGTGAGGCTTTAAATAATTTTTTCCCCCTTTAAATCTTGCTGGCCCTTTTGGGTTATAACTGATTTTCTTTTTTTGTCAGTTAAATTCAGGCTGAATTAAAATATGCTTTCCTACTTTCAGTCATATTGTTATAACTGCATACAATACTTCTCAAGTGTCATTTGTGCTCTGGAAAATGACAGATTCGTAGTCTGGGTGTTTCTTATTTTGGTTGCATTTCCACTAAAGTTTCCTTCTAGAGCAGATAACATGCAAACACTGAATGAAGAAAACAAGTTTTTCCATTAGAATTTCTGTGTAACAAGCAAGTTAAACTACAACTAGGCTAATGAAATAATTAATTTAAGCTTTTATATTGTTGCAGACCATTTTAACAAAAAGTTTTTTAAGCAATTTAATGGCACAGAAATAGAAGTGAGGTGCCTACTCAAAAAGTGTTTTAGTACAAATTTAACTAAAATCAGATATTTAGATTTGAAGATATAACATAGGTAAAAATTCATTTAGGTTTTGGTATAAATACCAAAATCTCAGGAGTTATTCTGATGCAATTTTAGCCCATAGAGTAACATTTCTAAGTAGTCAAGTGCCTTTTTGAATGTTTTCTTCCTGTTCTTGGCATTTTTTTTTTCCTACTTGGAAATAAAGTCTGCATGGATGGATTATTGGATTCAGGTAAGAATCACTCTTGAAAAAAATAAGAAGAAATATAGAAATTGTTCAGCACTGTGGAATGGTTTTGAGATTTGCAACTCTCATGGTATGTATATTGGAATGAATTACCTTCCCCCACGTGGTCTGTTACTGTAGAAATGTGCTCTAGAAAGTATTAAGCATTTGAGGTCCAACACATTCAAGAAGAGCAGCTGAGGGGATTTTGTTACCTTTTCTCTTTCTTCCACTTGCAATTGTTGTCCAAGCTGGGAATTGTACGGCTAAGAAGGAGAGAAAACCAGAACTGAAACAAAATTCAAGTCCTTCAGGGGCATGATTGATCTATGGGGCCTTCCATCATACTGTGTTTATCTTGGAAAAGATAAAGTGATACTTTTCAAATGGATCCAAGGAAGTGTAGGAATATATTACAATACAATTTTTGAAATCGCTGAAACGCGTTTTTTATAAATGAAGAAAATCAGACCTGAAGCTGTGCTGATCCATTCAAATACTCAGGATTTAGCTGATATGCTCTATTCCTTGCAAATAAGAAAACTGCAGGTACATGATTGATATGATGTATTTAAAGAAAATTTAAGTAGAAAACATTCCTACTAAGCAAAGTTTTAATTCTTTTAGCTGGAAGCCATCCAAAAGAAGCAGCTGTCATCATGGTTAAGTTTGTTCTCATTCTGTAAACTGTGTTGTTGTATGTTTGTGGATGATCTTACTGGCTGACTTAGCTGGGTTCACAAAATATTACTGAAATTGCTGCTTTATGCATATGTGAAATTTCCCAGTCTTGTAAACTGGGGAGCTTGTGGGGTGGTTTGGTGGTTGGGGGTAGCTTTGGTTGGTTGGTGGTTTGAGGTCCTTTTTTCATAACTTCAGTTTCTGGGCGTCCTCCCTTGTTTCTTCCCATCTATAGTGGCCACTATTAAAAGGTATTAATTAATTCACCAGTTTCATCTGGCTTACATCCTTCAATATTATAGTTGAAACAACACTGAAGCACTTATTTCTTGTCATCCGTAGTTTTATATTATGTCGTTTGTCTTCATAAGTATCCACATAAGCTAAGAATTACTCCAGTGATTGATAATCCAAATTTCAAATAGTGGCTTGTATAAATGTCACTTCCAGGTCAGCATTAATAAAGCAGATAGATACCTATGTGGAGGTACAGTCCCTGCTGCTGCCTTCAGTACATGCTCAAGAACACCGTACATGAAGGGGCTTTAGATGGATATTTAACTGCATTATCTGTGCTTGTTAATGTGTTAATTGGCCTTAATGGATCCTGACAAACACTAAGTTAATGATAACTGAGTGCAACAGATGGATAATAATGGAGTCTAAAATCTGAAACCCAGATTCTCTCAGTAAAGGCTGAATTTACTGTACAATAGCTTGTTTCTCTTACAGCTCATTTTTAGATGAAATGCTACTTTTTTGCAAAACTGCATTGTTCACTTTCTCTACTATATTTTCCCCATTTGGGAGGTGAAATGCTCCTAAGCCTTGCATGAGGCAAGATATTTCAAAATGAAGGGGAGGCTATAATATCAGGCAAGGATCTTGTGAGCATTTTGGTTTTGAGTATTTCTTGTGAATATTTTAGAAAGACGAGGTAGCACAAAGAGCTTATTATGCTGTGTTAATTCAATTCTTGCACAGTGAAATGAGAGAGCATCCTTAAACTTTCTTCTTGCCAATCACCAGGAGCTGTGATACTGCTGCAATATTAAGTAGTGGGAGATACAATGCCACCATGCAGCATGGGCCTGTCTTTAAGATGAAAGATGTATTGATGGGCTTTAAATCCCACTTTAAAGAGGATGATGAATTTAAATCTGGATGCAAGGGGGAAGGGCAAGAACTTTCCTGAATGACAGTTACTGATATTCTCTCAGTGTTGTTAGTGATTACTTTTACTCACACATCCCTGTGAGAATGTTAATATTGTTCTGTTGACTTGGAACTGGAATACCAATAAATTCCAATTTAAAGGAAAATTTCTAAACAGGAAAATCCAGAAACACAAGCATTTTAATTCATATTGAATATGCTGTGTAGCAAATTGTTTACAGTGCAGTTCTACATGCTGAAACACTCTACAAATTCATCTTATGGGCTGTTATTATTTTGGGATTGAAATTAAGTGCCAAAACTTCATGTTTAAATAGAATTAGGGATTCGACAGTGATTGACAACAGCCAGGCAATTCCACATTATCCTTCTTGCTGTCCCATAGCATTTCCATCAGACTGTATCAGTAGCTGTTTGAGGAGCTTTAACTTTGTTCTGTAACAGTCTGTGTAAGGATCATGTGCCTTGCTAAAAAAAAATGCCACCTTTTCAGGTATACTTGTTGGACTACAGCTAGAGACTCTATTCAGGTTCAATCAGCAGTTAGGAGGAGGAGAGGTTGGCACCATGAGCCCTGGAAGTAGTGGAGAAATGGAGATTAACAGCCCTGGAAGCCCTGCTGAAGGCAGAAACCAGCTGATGTGGCCTGCAGCCCATGAGCGGCTCCAGCATTGGTACTTACTTGAAATGTCAATATA
Source organism: Cettia cetti (assembly GCA_013401135.1). Classification (NCBI taxonomy): domain Eukaryota; kingdom Metazoa; phylum Chordata; class Aves; order Passeriformes; family Sylviidae; genus Cettia; species Cettia cetti. Next base: position 36,547 of record VZUI01039332.1, read on the forward strand.
AAAGGTTGGTGCAGATTAAAGATAACAGTATACAGCATCTGTAGAGGATGTCTGTTGACAAGTCTGCAGAAATTTTAGAGTGGTTATCCAGTGTGCTAAATTAAACACAATGTATTTCTGAGCCATTATCTCCTGTCTGACCAGGGGCTTCAGCAGTAGGCGAACAAAATGCACAAGCCCTCTTACAGCCTGACAGTGCCATAATCTCCATATGGAAAAAAGGAAAATCTTTCCTAAACCCTAAAAGCCAGTTAGATTCTACCTGGATGATTATCTGATGACCCAGATCTTAAATTCTCGGCTTACACCATATGAATTCCGAGCAGGTCTCTCAGCTTTAGGTTACTCTTGGGCATACTCACAGCATTGTGTCTGGGGCTTTTCAGCACCCCTGATACATTTTCTGTTTCCCAGTCTCTAACCTGATCTCATCTGGAAATGGGATCTGCAAATTCATCTTCCCAAGGCAGCCAGAGTTTGGTGCTGTGTGTGACATTCCTGTGCAATTCACACGTGCAGGGTGTATTTGGCTGTGAGCACACTGATTTACAGTTTATCTCCTGCACTGGAAGAGTGGGTAAGAAATAGACTCGACCTTAGCAAATGCATTCCTAAGAGCAGTTACCTAATCACTAGCCCGTGCAAGGGATCTTTAAGGGGATTGATTATGAGCACAACATTGCTGAAGCTTTGAGACTTTTTATTCAGTGACCTTAAGAAATATTATATAAGCTAGCAATCCTTCTTAATGTTAAGTTTAGGAGAAGAAGTTGTAGAAATTCCCCTTTTTTTTTTTTTCTATAGCTGTGACAATTTTAGGAAATTTTCTCTTTTCCTATACTTACTGCTGAAAGAAACTCCTGAAAATTAATAAACTTCAATGTGAGAGTTTTTGGGTGTTTTTTCCCCCCATTAAAAATTCCATCTGAGTTTTTTATCAGTTTTCCTTTACACAAAAACAAAAAACCTGCACTATAATGGGATTTTGCTGCTTATTTGATGAAACCAAAGTTTTAAAAAATGCCACTGATTTTATTGGGTTGAAATGAAGCCTTTCAGTCTCGTGGATGTGTGCATGTGCATTCTGTGCTCCATCACTCCCTGAATTTGCAGGGTAAACACATCCAAGTCTCTGTTCTGAGTCGAGCAGGGTAATTTTTCAGAGGTATTTCTCCCAATGTAGGTAATTATCCTGGATAGTCCTCACTGTGGAAGATGTTTGCATCTGACTAGACTTCAGGGCATGCTGAAAGGCCTTCTTGTTAAAATTTTTTTTAATCTGAAAAGACAAGAATTTCCTGATTTGCCTTTGGGGGGGGAAATATGTTTTATTAACAAAAGTATTGACAACGCTGAAATTAATATCTCATTATACATAACTAATACATTCTGTTCCCAAGTGGCTGTTAATGAAAAGATTCACATTCCTGGTTCCACCAGACATTCACATATGTCACTCTGAAACAAGTTTGGACTGTGTTATTTCAGGATTCATTTCTGCCTTTCTTTCAATAGTGTAGAAAACTAACCTAGAAACCAATTAATTGTCTAAATGATTGATTTTACATTGATACCAGTTTTTGATATTTTAGCTTTTCTACATTTTAGCTTTTCTATATTTTATATTCCCATTGTTGTGGCAAGCTAGTGTTAGATTTTTTATCTCAAGGAACAGATCATGTGTAGACATAAAAGTTATATTTCTTGGGAAAAAAATTACATATTTTTTAAAGCTGATTATCAGCTTTTCCTTAATTCATTACCCCTTTAAACATTTCTCAAATGCAGCTGTACTACGTATATGTACTCTATTTTACAAAGTAACCTGGGTTTGTATTTTACATTTATAATTCTTTTCAACTGTAATTTTTCCTTCATATTATCTTCTTTCATATCCTTTCAGTTTCCTTAAATGAGGCCACCTATGAAACTGCTGGCAGGTAGTGAGAAAATAAGTGTTTAATGAGTGAGGAAACTATTAGAGCAGTCAGGAAAGGGAAATTACAGCATATGTAATAGGACAATCATTACTTTTATAAAATTCAGTATTAAATTGTTAATGTCTCTTGACAGTTCTTTAGTAATTAAGATTTCATCTTGATTGTCTTTCTGGTAACATGAAATGATATGATAGTTAATATTGTTTAAATCACAATGTTAAGTGAATGAAAAATCATAGTGTAGAATCCTCTGGATAGTATTTGTTAGAGGCTTTAATGTTATACTCAGTTTAGAAAAATGTTTTTTCATTAAATTCTGAATGTAGGTTTATAACATTTAAATTGTCTCTTGGTAATATTACATTTATAAAATATATATATGAATGCACATTCATATACTTCCTGGCCTTTTAAAAATACATAAACTGTATAAATAAAAGCTAATTATGAAGTATGAGTAAAAGCTAGACTTTTAGACTAATTTATAATCCAGTGAAACTCAGTATGTGTTAAAAATATTTGTAACAAATGCAACTGCTAGAAACATTTAGGAGACAGGCAGACAGTTATTTTTTCATATTGTAGCTGAAGTAGTATTTCACATTAGATATAATCTAGGTAAGAAACATCAAGGTAATAATCAGGCTAAGCAAGTGCTTACTCAGAGGATAAAGGATGTCATGGAAATCAGCCTCCCACAGAACCACAAGAGAAGGTTTTACAACTATTGGGTCTTGTCATAATGATGCATGACAGAAACACACAGCCCCTTGGCTAAAAAATAAAGCAGAAACTTTCCACCACCCAGAGAACTACGAAGAGCACATTAACAGAAATAACCGTAAAATATGAAAAAGTAGCTAAAATAGAGAAAATTAATTTAATTTAAAAAACATAGTCAAGGGCTTTTGACAAGCACATTATGCTTAAATTTAAACAATCACAGTTGGGACCTATTCTGTGGCTTTAGGAAGGTCACTCAGTGCTAAAATCTACTACAAATTCCTTCTGTGGTCCAAAGATCTAAAATCAGTTTCTTGATGTCTGTGGTTCAGTTCCTCAAATACAAAACAGATGGAATAACACTTTTCTGTCTTGAAGGCTCACAAGGATGTCAGCAAGGATAAACTCATTCACTCCTTAGCTGGGAGAACACTGCAATGACAAAGCACATCTGTTAGAGTATGATTAAAAAAAATAAATAACATAACATTTAAGAAAGGGAGAAGAGTAGGTCCTCATCAGAAACTCTCATTCTGATATTTTGCATTTCATTACATAACTTTTTCTCAAATACTCTGTTACCCAGCAGTGAACACATTCTCAGACAAGTGGAAAGCAATGAATTCTTACAGTGTGGGAGGTACATATGTATGAAAATCAGTAGGGTTACTACCAGGAACATACTGACTTTCACTATCAACCATTTAAAATCAATTTGAAGGCATTTGGAAAGCATTTTAAAGAGCAACTAGGCATCAATAAAATTTAATTAATTGGGTCTATGGATGCACATGTAAATTGAGTGCTAATTGTGCTAGCAATGCTTTTCCATTAAAAATTAAACTCATGATTAGTAACTAAGAAAAAACCAAGCCAATGTTGTTCCATAAACAAATCTCATTTTCTTTAATTGTGCCCTTACTTTAGATAACAATCATAATTCTCCATTTGCATTGTTAAATATGAGCATCTCTTCAGCATGGGAAAGACAGAACCATTGTCAGTTGTTTTAAGATATCATTCAAAACTTCTCATGGAGTGTTTTTTGTTTAAATTGCCTTATCCTCCTTTGAACAAGAATGGAAAGAACTTCCATGTTCAACTAGGCAAGTCCTGTTCAAATTCATCATAGCCTCATGGTGAAAAGTAAGAAAGCTCTTTAAAAGTTAATTTTCAAAGGCCAAGAATTTATTTTCTCTCGTAATTCCTGATTCTTGAAAAATCAGGAAAAAAATGTATACTTGGGGCGATAAAGCCTCAATGGACTGAATCTCACTTGTCTTAAAAGACGTGTGCTTAAATTACTGATTAACTTCTGTCACATGGAGTGAAACTTTTGTCACTTGTGTGAAATTTGGAATTTAGGGAGGTGATTGTAAGTACCCCACCAAATGATATTTTTACTCCATGGGTTTGTGGGTTTCTTCCCCTCCCACATCAGCCATCCTCCCCTGAGGCACCCCATGCCCATTTGGTTGGAGTACTCTGTGCATCCCTTCCTTGGGTTGTGACTCACAAATCAGAGGTGCAATTTACTATCTCTAGCACCAGTTCCATAATTGCTTCAATTCAGCATGAATTGGTTTGGTTTTCCCAGCTGGTATGTCCTATTCATCCCAACAACATCTTTAGACCTAAGTCAAGGAAATGAGTAAGTGGCCAAATCATGGTAATTTTGGTTTTTTCCATGCATTTTGTTTATAATAGCCATGGCAATGTACTTCTCTGAAGCTCAGAGAACTATAAACTTGTTATTCCTGTAGATTTCATACTTTGAAACATGGCCAAAGTGCTTAAAGGTAGTATAATGATTGTATATTTAATGTAGAAAACAACTCCAGGAAATTTGTGCATCTGACTGTGAGAAGTGGTTTGTGCCCTTTCACCAGGGTTTGGAGGGCAGAACTTGAAAATTCTGGATGAGTTATTAGAAAACAGCACAGAAGGAGTACCAAGAATAAAGTGAGCTACGTGAAATCCTGGCAGTCCAGGCTGCACTGATCATTTATCTGATCCCACAAATGTTTGTCCACGTAAAGATTTTCAGCTCACATGGGTGTTCAAGTGGGACTGGAGTGGGTGTCTCTTGTACCTGCTCAGGTAGAAGGAAAGTAAAACATGTGCACTCCCTCGTACCTGAGTCAGAGAGCAGATCCTGCTCATTTCTTACTACTCTGTCACTCTGATTTAAAGCTGTGATCTGCCGTTAGCTGGACAGACAGCTTAGGAGTTGCTTGGTTTTAGTTTTCCTCTTGCAAATCAGGAAAATAATGTGTCTTTTGGAAGGCAATAGTAACAGACTTTGTTAGTGTAGGGGGCGAGTAAAGAAGGTATTTCAGATGAGGCTGAAGAATCCTGGGACCCTCTAAAGAATCCTGCTTGTAACTTCCCCCTCCTGCCATGTCAGATAAAGTTTGCAAGCATCCTTTCAAGCAGCTTAAACCTCCTCCTAATCTTATAGAGAAATGGAACTATTTACTGTTACTTATATAGTGGTTTCTATCTCTTCTGTCTGTCAGGTGACCCAGATCCTAAACCTCTTTGTAAACCTCAATTAAATGTTTATCCACGGATGGGGGGTGTGTTTCACACAAGCCTTGGTCAGTGCACCAACATGCCTTGAACAGTAAGTTGAGATGATAAAGAAAGTAGATGGAAATTTTCTGTTCAACCTCCATCTGATCTGATAAATTCTCACTCTTTTTCACTAGAGTTGTATTTCTATGAGAGCTAACAGTTAAACATTCAAAATCAATTACACAAATTTAAATTTCTTTTTTGTCAAAGCCTTGTATTCATTAGCTTTCAGTCAGAATGGATTAAGAGGTGAGAAACACAATTGTGCTAAATAGAAACAGAAAGATAAACACAGTTTCTGCTTTGAGGTTTGAAGTTTTGGAGATTTAGGTAGATTTTTGTTGTTGTTGTTGTTTTGTCATTGTCTTTTACCCAAAATAAGCTAGCTACCTTTGAGTTACAATATCATTCCTCTGGACCTGGCTGCCCTCCTAACATTCCTTTTATAAAATTTCACACTTTGTAAAATGAAAAGTCCATATTGGGAAGTTTAAAAGAAGAAAAAGAAAAAAAGCTAAAAGTTTTCCTGTGGAAATAGAGTTATTTTGTTTGGAATATTTATTATCCCATGCTTATTTCCGTCATATTAATAACTGCAAGTCTAGGGAAAAGAACTAGGAAATCTCAAATAGAAAAAATTGTTTCCACAAACTTATTTCTTAGCATTTTATTAATCTTATATACTTAAGTATTAAAAAGATAAAATCTAAATATTGTATTTTGAGAAATAGTTCTTTAAAGATTTTTTTTCTTCTTTTTACTTTATTGAGTTTTAAATTTCACAGCAAGACAAAATTATGATGCATAATGAGGTGAGAATTTATTTCATTATCACTGAAAAATTGTGCTTCTCATTTGGAAAAGCTGATAAAGTAGTTAAAACCGGAACTAAATAACTAAATTTTCTAACTAGTTTAAATCTAAAACATTGTAATCGGTTTATTCTCATCCTGTAACTTTTCACAGGCAGTAGAATTATGACAGGCTAATATTACATAATGTCATGCATTTCAGTGTATGTCAAATGACATATTCAGCTATAATGTATCAATAGCAATATTCTATCTTATACATTACTCCTACAAAGATATATAAGAGAAAAGTAGTGATAAATGGATATAGTGAAAATTTGTGTGTTACTTATCTCTGAAAGAGAATACCAGGTTTTGATTGATTATAAATCAGATATTTTTGAAAATTAGTTTAATGGTAGTTTCTTTTAAATGTTTTTTCTATTTGGAATATAATTCTTCATGAGAAATCAATACATTTAAATAAATGGAATGTTTAATTTAAAACAGAAATTCCAGGATTTTAAGAGGCTAGTCTAGGAACTAGGATGGGAAATTCATTTTTATATTAGATTAAGAAATGCAAAAGAAAGTCCAACCATGTGAGACAGTTGCCATGGTCTCTCTTCAAATCCAGCTGCTTATTTGTTCAAGTTGTCAAGCAAAATCTCACTTTGATAGCAGCTGGACATACAGTAACCAGGGGCCAGACAATATAAAAAGGCCCGTAATGAGAAATGCATTTTTCCCTCTTGGCTGCTAATTCAAAAGCTGACCAAGCTTCAACATTCCTGATAATTTCCTTGATAACTCCACATGTTGATGGTTGGTTGATATTACTTTGTCCGTGGCATTCTGTGCTGGTATTCCCTCCTCTCATGTGAGTGGTTTCTGAGATCTGTACGGTACAGTTAGTTTGGATAGTGTTAAAACCTAAAATAATTTCTCGTTTTCCTCTGACCTAAAATGCGTGCTACCTACAAAAGGAAATATCAGAGCTTTATGAAATCTACTAGGAGAAAAACAAGAAGTAGGAAAAGTCTCTGGTGTTTGTTTTTCTCATGCTGCTTTGCTTGTGTCAGGTTTCAGGCCTTGAATGCCTTTTGGTTTGTCCATGTACTTTTTGTTTGTTAAACTTCATGTGCTTATCTAACTTCCTAATCTCCTGTGGGGATTTGATAACCTTAGTGGTTTTTTCATGCTGCTTCTAGTGCCATGATTAATGGGATAGACCACTAAACTGGCCACCTCCAAAATTATGGAATGTGTTAATCAGATGGGCAGATGACCTCAGGGAGTGCAGTGACCCCTAGGATCAAAGGTCAGATTTTAACAATATGACAAATACAAGGATGTTGTCATTTCAAACTAAAAAAGGGTAAATAGATAAAGGGTAACTTGAGAGTGACATACTTATTTCTTGCAGGTTTTATGTATGCAAATTGACTTTTGCCATTAAATAGCGAGTAATGTATCTTCGATGGCTTGCTATGTGAGGTCAAAGTTATGGGGAAAGATTGTTGGTGAGGTACAGGACTCAAAGAACACAAGATTTGGTTTCAGTTTTAGCGTTTGATGTAAAACCACTTGTTATTTCTGTGCCTTCGTTTTGCTCTCTATAAATATTACAGAATATGATCCTTGGTGGAGCTGTTCAAACCCCAAGCCTTCAGGATGGTGCAGGAGGGCAATGCAGCTTTGCTGTCAGTGCTGCTGATGAGTAGCTGTTCCATATATTATCCATTTAACTGGAAGCATGACACCATATGGTAGTTTAGTATGGAATTTTATTTTTCTCTCTTAATTGTTCAAGTGATCTCTGTGGAGTTGTATTCAGTTTTCAGTCTGCTACAGCTGAGAATAAAGAGGACTTAATACAAATCTGTGCTTCCATTACTCTGAGTGGCCAGATAACACAAGAGGCTTTGAGATAATTGAAGGCAGCTCTAAGTTATGCTGGCTGAATAAACTGGGGACCTGTGAGAGCACGGTATGATTTTTCCCAACCATGGCATGAAGTCTGCTCAGTACTTTCTAACTCAACTCTCTACTAGGCCTTGGAAATAATTAGTAGAGAAATGCATTATATCAAGGAGAATCATCTCTTCTCCTTTATGACAGCTTTATAGTCTCAGCTTTCCAAACCTGTTCAATGCAGGGCAGGAGTTTGAAGCTTGAGTGTGTTGAGCCAGTGAAACAAGCAGACAGTGCAGTATCTTTAGTACAGTTTCTGTTTAGCAGGACTTGTAGCAGACAGTATCGTCTGGAGTACCTTGGTCCAATTATTTAACACGTTTTCTTATCTGCAGCCCTGAGTATTTCACAAATGGCACAAAAAGCAGTATGAAACCCCCTAATCTCTAAACAATCCAAGTATTAGAAGTGATTTATAAACTTTCATAACAGTTCTGTTGTCCTAGCTGTGATGGTAAGTCACATCACTAAGTCCAGTTTTGTGCTGGATAATAGTAGTATTTGTTATTATTAACATGTTGACTTAAATTTATTCTCAACTTTCATATTCTTTCTAAATTTGTTGCTTCTGTTTCAAACTTAAGAATCAGTCAAAAGCATTCCCTGCTGATTCCCCACCTCTTATGTTTTTGACTGGTTCAATAAAAAATTTCTCCTCAGAAGCCCAACTCGCCTTAGGAAATTCTGTCATGAACGCCCAGATGCTCTGCTATATGTTGGTTGTATTGACAGTAAAGGAGACAAAGCACTGAGGAATAACTCATAAACCATCAATTCACCTTTATTACTTAGAGAGAGCTCTAACTTGGTTGTGGCAGTGTGAGTAAGTAAAGAATGAAGCCTAGCACAGGAGCTAAAAAGGCTAAGTCAGACTGGAAAGGTAACTCTTTGATATTTTCAATTAATATTCAGCTTTAGGGATAACCTCCCTACTAAAAAATATTTCTTGAATAGGTCTTCAGATTACTTTTGGTTTGTAGCTAATAATGGAAATGAGTTCTACTGAATATGGTCAGTTAAGACTTGGAATTAACTATTCTCTTCTGAGGGCATATATATTTATGTTCCATATTCACAAAAAAATGTTTTATAGCAATAATAAAAAAGAAAAGAAACCGTTTTGCATGAAAACATGTTTTAACTGTATTTGTAACACTCAGTAAATAAATTACAGGTTTTATATCATTCAGAAAGAGCTGCGAGTGATTTATTCAGTTATTAACTTCACACGCTTGGAAGAATGAATTAAATACCAGTCCTTATTGAAGGCTTTTGGATTATTCTGCCAGAATATTCCACTTAAAAGTTTTGGCAGCTCAGCGTGTGTTGCGTGATGAGCAGGAAGGTTTTGTGGAAGCTGAAGCAGATGAGTCTGTATCTTGACAGTTTACAGCATCTTATAAATTCCATGAAATGAAAATGAATTATGTATTATTGGGTTTACATAAGGTCACCAGATGAACTCTGACCCTTCTCTTTTCTCATTTGGCACAATTATTAGATGAAATGACAGATCTGATCTCTTTTCAAATTGTATTAGAAGGGGCCTCTTTATTTTGCCCTCTAGCAGCAATTCTCTGACAGAACTAGGCAAGTGCATTAATTATGATTGATTTAGTGGGTCTATAAGGTGATTATTTCTCAAATTCTACTTCTGTGAGAAAACCTTTTGACCTCTCTCAGGCCACACAGCAAATGAAATCCATAAGAAGATTTAAGAGGGGACTGACCAGCGCTGCAGTTTCTTTCTGCTGTTTGAACTCAAAACACTTTGGGACACCCAAGCAAATCCAAAGGATTGAATTACCAGGACATACTGTGGTTAAAATGTTTAACAATTTGATATCTCTGTTTAAAGTAAATGGCATGAAATTGATCATGAGTGGGGGAAGTCCCCTTTTTGGAGAGGGGGAGTGGCAAAAAGGATTTTTTGCTTTGTAAATTAGATATGAGAAAATGACCAAGATGCCTAATATTGAGACTGATAGAGTGTGTTACATTGCAGTGAAAATGGAATTTCAGCCGTGTTCCTCTAAAAAATGGCACAATAATTTCATAAATCTGTGTAATAGTCTTCTTTTTCTTGGTATGATGTGTACATTTATATGTGTGTATACAGATATGTTTATATACACATATGTACCCATAGTAAAGAATACAGTTTGAAACCAAATCTGAGTTCAGAAAGAGAAACTGCACAGTGTACATTTGTTCCTAAGTCAGGCTGATGTTTTGTTTATAAGCTAATAGAAAAGCCAGTCCTGTTTCCAGATAAACCTCTCTGGTTTTGGCAAGCATTCTCTGGGAGTAATACACCACACAAGTGCAGTAATTCTGGATATGAGCTTGGTGTAACGATGCCTTTTATAGCTCTGTTGTTATTAGCCAGTCAAAGGATGTGTGCATCAGGATAAGTTTCTTGGGGGCAGAGCTGGCTGGCCTCAACACCAGCTCAGAGCAGCATCCCCTCTGCCTTGTCCATTTCACCCGATTAAATTTTTGCTGAGTTGCAGCTTCTGATAACTGGTCTCCAGAAAGAGAGTTGTAATGCAGAGGAATTGAAATAAGGTTAAATAAACTTATCCCTGTTAGCCCAGATTTCTCACTCTATTATTGGAAGAGTGGATGTCTTGGAAATGTAAGATAAATTCCTTTCTTTTTTTTTCTTTTTTTTGGAAACCAGATATTTGTAAGGTGGCAGTCATGACTAGTAATCCAGTTAATGCTCAGCAGCTGAATCAAATCTGTATTTTTTGAGCATGTCTGTTACAATACATTAATTAGGAGTAATTTATTATATTATTTATTCATATTAATATACTTTGTGGAGATTGATACTATTGTTCAAGTAGATCTTTCAGGAACTCCTGAACAAAATTCTAAAAATCCAGCTAATCAAGATGAGGTTTCGACAGTAGACTTTAACTTTCTAAATGTAAAACTAAACAAACAAAGAATCCTCATCAAAATAGAATGAGAATTGCAGACAGATTTCAGTACTCCACAGGTAAGGAAAATTTAACTTCAGCTTAGCATACTAGTGTAAAATTATTTAGTTCTAATTAATTTCATGAAGCAGAGAATGAACAGAAAATGTCTGATTTTTTTTGTGTGAAATGATTTAGGGATTGCTCTAGGATGCAGAAGGACGTTCACATCTCTGCTTTAGATAGGATGATCAGAGGTGAGAATCTCTGCCTTGAATCAGCAGAAAAGGAACATGACCTGGCTCTTGCAATGCAGGAAGCATCCCTGCTGTTTGGTACATGCATTTGTGCACATACAATAAAAATGGGAACCAGGAAACAATAGTTTTTCTATGGAGCTGTTCAAAGCAGCATGTGTGAAACTTGGACACCAGTCACAAGCAGTGTTGGTTGTCCTCTAGTCAGATCTGATAGTGGCACCCTTTCAGGGAAACAAAAAGCTTGGGTAGTTTTCAGCTACCCTGGACCATGTTACCCCAGGCTGTGGCCTTGCTTCTTCAGTAGCTCTTTCCCCATAAAACTGCTGCTGCTGATCAGCACTTATTTTTCAAGTCCCTTTATCAGTAGGAAATGGCACTTGGTGCCTCACCAGATATTGTGGATATTTCACTTTACTAGCATAAATGAGAACACTGTCAACAACTTCATTAGCATCCTTTGCAGTGGGCACAAAATATTTGAACAGTAAAGTGCCTGTTGAACATTTATTGCTCAGTTTTCTGGGGAATTCCTTACTGTCTGAATTAATCTCTTCAGCCATTCAAATTCTGGTGCTGGAGCATGTGCAGAAGCAAGAAAAGCACAGCAGTTGTCTTCGTGTTATGTATCAGCTGTTCTTCCAGATCTCTGCAGGAGATCTTAGCACAAATCCTGTCACATTGAATGGTTTGGCTGCTTTATCACTGTGCTCTGCCAGTAACCCTGGTAGAGGCGTAACACCTGCATTAGTCAATGCTGTGCCTCTGCTCCTTTTTAATGATACTCCTTGTATTGAACTTATTATGCTTATTACTCCTCTTGCTCCCAGAGATTTGCTGGCATAGGCACTCCTGCTCTGATGTAGTATTTCTGAGATTAAGATTTTTTTCTTGTATTAAAAATTAGACAAAAGTCCTAATGTCCATTTGTTGACACCGGAAAAGTAAAGAATGTCCAGTGAAAACAAGCTAGCTGAAGTCATGCTAATGAAATAAATTACCTTAATGTGGGCTGTTATTCAAAGGGCTTCCTTAGAGCTGCCTTGTGTGTCCTAGCATTGTGTAGGAAGCTATAGCAGCATCTTAGACCTTAATAAAGAGGTTCATTCTCATAACTGATAATCAGACATTCAGTGTAAGCATTAGAATCTTTCAAAAGACCCCTTTTTACTGTAGTAGAATACAAATAAACCCTTCCCCAGCTCTGTTGTCCTTCTCTGGACATGCCCATTGAGACGTAAAACAAAGCAGATAGAAAAATGGGGAAGTTTGCTCCCACTTTGTAGGCAATACATGTATACCCATTGTGAAATTCAGTGATGTTTCCAGGCATGATATATTATTGTTTCTGTAGGACTCTTAGGGGTTATTTATGCTGGGCTTGCCACATTTGTAACTTAGTAATTTTTTCTTTTATAGCTGGAAAGTTTTAGAAAGCACACACACTTTACCAGTGTTTTCCCCAAGGAGGTGATGGAAGCCCTTTTCCAGACATGTTTATATTAATAATGTAGTATGTTTGATTCTTTTTCTGACAGGTGTTGCTGCTGTGTTTGCTAGGTATTACAGATACTATATGTTATAATGATCTAAAAATATCTAGCTAGTAATAACAGACTTTGCAGCTCAGGAGACCAGTGGTAGCTTTATATGCCCCGTCCTATGTGTAACCAGCCATTTGTGTGGTACTGCCATGACTTAGGGTAAAGATCTGCAGGGCTGCTTAACCTTTGAGATGTCCCATGGGGCATCCTACCTGGCAAAACTGTACATGGTCAGCCTAGTAGCAAAAGTTACCTTTCTCCTGTAACTTTATACTTGTCCTTCTGTTCTTCAGTGGACACTGATGTTTGATGTGTGAATGGAAGGGTACTAATGTGTGCAGCATTAAGTTGTCCAGGTAGAAATCCTCAAGAATTATTTATATGGATTCTGCATAGCTCAGTATTCATTTTGATCATACCATTCTGATAAATCAGCTTAGATTTCCTTATAAGTAATAGATATTAATAATTCCAGTGTCTGATTATGTCAGACTAGACCCCTAAAAGCCTTGGGTTTACAGTTTATTACTCCCTTGCAAGTAGTAATGTTAGTTATGATAATGAGTGTTGTTTGTGAGTAACTAGATCTCGGACCTGAACTGAGACCATTGTTCTCAATACATCTAAGAGCTGCAGCAAAATGGAAATGATGTTCAAAGGTTACATTTTAATCTCTGAGTTCTTTGTGCCTTGTTTAGAGATAACTTTCTGCTCAAAAGGCTCTCCTCACTTGGCTCAGATCTGAAAAGAAAATGTATTACATTTTAATACTGACACAAACAAATGAGTTGGTTTTAGATTCTGTCATCCACAAACTGCTATGTTTATAATACCACGAGTATATTAATGGACAGATTTAATGATATATATATTATTTCTGTCAGGGTCCTCTAAATTACTTTTGCTACCACAAGACACAAAATGATGATGTATTTCAGTGAACAAAGGAAGGTAGGTTACATTTCTAGTGCCCATAAATTCTTTGTTTTAAAAACATCAAGGCCCTTGATACAGTACAGTGCTTTTCAAGAGATTTGCTAGTAAAAATTAACCAGTGGAGTGGAAGAAGGTTTCCTGATGTACCTTCCTGTATCACATTTCCCCAGCCCATTTTCCCCCATTCTAGAGGTGGCACTGACTGACTCCTGCTCCATTACAGTTTCTCTGTTTTGGTAGATGTTGGCACAGCTAATGTGCTACAATGAAAACCATGCTGAACTGTGGAATATGTTTGGGGCCAGAATCATCTTACTATAACCTTGGAAAGCTTTTCATGCCACATTATTTCTTTTTATTTCTTTTTAATGTACTTCCCATTTTAAAATGCCTTTTAAGGAGGTTTGTGCTTTGCAGTTTAGTTTATTCCCATATTCAGCTCTGATAGTTGGCTACTGTCCTCCTGCTTCTGTTTTGGGTTTTGTTTCTCTTGTAAGGGGTTTGAGGAACGGGGGATTGAGAGTATCAGAAATATACTTCCTTATTTCTTCCTCGTTCTTGTAATGAAGATTCAAATCTTCTCTCTATGGCAGAAATCTCTCCTTTGTGAACCAACACTAAGTAGATGGAAGTTAGGTGAAGATAAACCCAAATCTTTCCTCTTTCTATTCTGAGCACTACATCAAGTTGAGAAATCTTACACTCCAGTTTCTTAGTACTTTTTAATTATTGTCCTCAGCATTTTCTAATCTAGCCTGAGAGCCTGTTGGAGAAGAAAAGGCTATCAGATGACCTGTGTTACTTTGTTATTTGTTTGGTACTTGTTTTGGTTGAACTCTAATATTTGGTATAATTATTTACTTTTGATTGTGATATGAATAAGTTTGTATTGGCATGATACATTTTCAATTTACAGCGAAGACAAGTAGAATTTAGTTTAGCATTCTGTTTGTGAGTTGTTAATCTAAGTAAATAAAATTCCCAATAGTAAATAACAGTTGAGGATTACAGACTATGTGTAAATGGAATAAATTTGTCAAAGTGTTTTGAAAATCTAAATAATTAGAGAATGAGTAAAAGCAGCAAAATAAATTACAGGTGGAGGGAAGAGTTGTGTGTACTAAATTGTTTCCTGCAAGCTGTTTGCTTATGTTTTCTTTAATAGAGCCCAGTATTTCAGACCAGATGCCATTCTTTAGAAAATGATCTAGATATGAGAAATATTGCTTGGATTTAAGTTGTATGATGAAGAGACAATTGCAATTGACTAGATGATTAAAAATAAAAAAAGGAAATCTTTGCATAGAAACAAACAAGATAATGCAAATCTTTAACTGAAAGGATGTTGAACTATTCCCACGTTGCTGACTGACTCTAGAGAATAATTTGCCTCACAGGCTCAGTAGCTTCACTGGGATCTTTACTCTGTCCTGCAACATTTTCTCTGTTTAGAAGTGGTAGGACTCTTAACAAAAAGGTGGAATCACACTCTTTTAATTGTAATATAATTGTAATCATTGTAATATAATGCAAAAGGGGACTTGATAAAAAGAAACAGGGCAGGGTTTATATTCAGTACAGAAACACAAATCCAGAGAAAGATTCTGAGAAGGGGGAGGAGGGGAGTAGGAAAAGGGGGAAAAAAAAAAAACCACACCACAGATGCTCAAGTGTTCATTACCCAAATCCTTGCAGGAAGCAATTGAATAGAATTACCTACAAAGAGAATGTGACATTTTAACATTATACAATCATGTTCCTCATGGCAGGTGACATCTATCTCCTTGATGGAGACTGTATCTCAAAAATACATTCACCGAGCTGTCTATAAATTCAAATAAACCCTGCAATTTAATTTTCAACATATCCATATGTTTGAGAATCAAGCTTTCAGCAGTTGAGTACAGTTTGTGTTGATACTACTGTACCCAGTGAATAAGGAGGAAACAATGTAGTGCCACTGCAGCTATAGCCAGGTTTAGCAGGGGTATGCAGGGAGAAAGGATTCGTCCCAGTGTTCTGGGTCTAATTCAAGATCCAGTCAATAGAATTTCCAAGAAGTTCATCCTTTCTTGTTTGGTCAAACGCAACCTTTTTCATGGTTTAGAGGAACTATGTCATTACTTAGTTAGAAACACAAAGAACCAAATGTGTCATTGTGCACCATGGAAATGCAGCCAAGAATCTTTTAAGATAAAATAAACCCCTTAATTCTTTAAGAAAAATAATACAGTAGAATGTGCATTCATTGAACTTCTTAAGTATAGATTTTTAGAATATCTGATAAATTATATTGTTTGCAAGAAAGAGAACACCTGAGGCAGCTGCTGTAACAAAAGGAAAAATGTACTTGTTATTTTTTGGTTTTCTAAAAGATATTTCCCAAATAAGGCTCATTTCTTTGTGTGTGTCTGATTTTATTTTTGCTAATGAAAAATGTTGTTTTATGAGCTGAAGCTTGAAATAATGAACAAAGTAAGGACTTTAACTGAATATTTATTTTCTCATGTGGCATGTGATGAATACCGTAGGTTGAGAAATGTACTCTTATAGTGGTAGGTCTTTTCACACAGTCAGTAGGATCCATGGGTGTGTTGGGATTAGTCAGAAAATTCCTAATAGCCAAAAACATTCAAAGATGCTTCTGACAGTAATTACCAGCAGCTCTCCAGAAGGATGACAGGGTTTTCAGTGCTCAGTGATTTCATTCCAAGTTTTTGGCACAGCCCCTGGCTCCATAATGGTGATATGAAAATTTGGGTAAGAGCACACCAAAAGAAAAGCTCTTAGCTTGGCTAACTCTTAGGCCTAGGGTGGGCCTGGCACCACAAACCTCAAAGGGGAAGGCAAAACTCCCCGTTTACCCTGCCATGGCCTGGGTGCTGGGAGGGTGAGTGAGCTCCAGCCAGCCCCTGTCCTGTGCTGCCCGGGGCAGGACAGCTCTGTCAGGGCTTGGACAGCTCTGTGTGACAGCAAAGCTGCAGGAGCATCCTCCATCTGCCGGGCTGCCCTGGCCTCACCCGTCTCAGGCAGTCTGGAAATGACAGATTCTGGTAAACTCGGCACTTGGAGCCTCACCTGAGACAAATAGTTGCAAAATTTTGGGGTTTTTTTATCTATTTGGCTTTTACAGGGCTGGCAATGTATTGTCTCATGTTTTGTCACTGGCCTGTAAGGTTGCTGCCTTCATTTGCATTCTTCAGCCTTTTCAAGGCCAGTTAGGATGTGTCAGATCTCCAGAGCAATGAACATTTGGGTACGCTGGGGTGAATTTGGCTACTAAAATGAGTAAAAAGCCAGTACTGGGGTTCTCCAGGATCAAATCTTTTCATTAGAGAGAACATGATGATCTCCCATTAGGCCATTAGTGATTTGGTAGGTGAGAGAAAAGAAATAATTTTTCAAGTCTTGGATAAAATAATACTATTTCTGTACTTCAGAATGTACTTCTGAGCTGCTCCAAGTTGCCAAAAGTTTGTTACTTGTACCTATAATGATTACAATGTTCAATATATTTTCCCTGCCAGGTATAGATCTAATAACTTTTTTTTGTTTTGGTTTGGTTTTTTTTTTTTGTTTTTTTGGTTTTTTTGTGTAGAGGAGAATTTGGTGTTGAATATTTTGGCACCTTAAGAAATTAAACATATACAGCTAGTTAATAAAATCATGAAAATATGTATTTATGTGACCTGATGTTAAGACACAAGTTTTTATGTCATCTTCATCCTCTCATTGTGAGGCCTGCAGATTTGAACCCTGGCCACTGATATTTTTTAAGATAATAAAACTATGTTGACTTATCCTGCCAAACATATGCTCCTTGAATTAATGGAAGTTTCTGCATAATGTTTCAGAAAACATTTCACTGATGTTAGATAGCAGCATTTTGTTGTGGAACAACTATATGGGATACTTCAAATTATCCACATCTAATACAGAGCCATCTTTAAAAAAAGAAGGAAAGAAAGAAAGAAAAGAAATAAAAGGGGTGCTAAGTTATTTTAGAAGAAATTAATTAACCGCAGCCCTTGAAAACATTCCTGTAGTTGCAGCTACATTCTAATCAGCCACAGTTTGATAATAGTTCAATTTTCAACAGCCGGGATCATCCATATGTATAGGAATTTCCCAAAGTCTTCTTTTATTTTTGCTTGGGTTTTTTTCCTCTTTTAAAAAATATTTTAACTAAAAAACATGGGAGCAAACATTTAAAAAAATGCAGTGGTGGAGCTTTGAAAATTTATTGCACAGCTGGGGGCACTTAAAGAACTTAATTAACAAGCTCCAGCCTTAACATTCTCTCTCTTTAAGGGGAAAAAAAAATCAGTTAAGGTTTGTCCAATTAAATTTTAGAAGAGTTTGTTGATAAAAAAAAAAGGATAAAAAAGCTGTGATTGTGAGCTTACAGTTTAAAAAGAGAAGCTCCAGAATAATGAAAACTTGCAAGCTGATTAATTCAGGGGAATGCTGCTCTGTGCATAGTTTCCACAAACTCATAAGCACTTGGGCATTTTTAGCCCAAATTTAATTATAGCCTTTGATAATCAGGCTTCGCTCAAAAGAAATCCCCTTCTTCCCATAATACTTGATGATGTAATGCTCTATTATAACTCAGGACTCTTCCCCCAGCACCAAAAACAAGCCGTCTTCATGTCAATAGGAAAAAAAAAAGCTGACCTCTCCTCTTGGAGTTTTACATTTCATGTTCTGCAAACTGATATAGATCATCCAAGGCTGCGTTGGTTTGGAGTTCTTTTTGTTGTGTTGTGGGTTTTTTGGTTTTGGGTTTTTTAATTTGCTACTGACTGAAAACAGCTAATAAAGGCTCAGTTCAAAGCTGTCTATTTCTTAGTGGGGGGGAAAGATGTTATTCTGACATCATTGCTCTGAATGAGCAGCCTGTGGTTCATACAGTATACGCTCCCTTGGAATGACAAATTTTCTGCTTTTTTCTTGGGGGGAATGTTCAGGCAAAAGGAAAAAATGCATAAGAGAAGCAAAGAAAATTCATTTGTATAAGCTGGCCCCCCTACTGTGGAATTTTCAATTATATATATCTAATTATGGCTGTCAGTTGATGAATTGAGAAAAGACATTTTTTGTCCCCCCTCCTTTTTTTGTCTCTTCGTCATCTCTTCTGTTAGAATGATTATAGCACACTTACACAACTAATTGCCTTACTGCTTATTAGTGATACAATTATGCAGGCCAGACTCCTTGTGTGAACAACCATCTGCAGAGAAAAAAAAAGTGACACTATTCAAAACTATCCATAATTTAACCAATGTTATTCCAATGCACTGAGCTCAGACAATTGTTGGGCCTTCATATTTCATACCCACCCTGGAAAAAGAGGGTTGTGGGATTTTTTTCTTTTTTCCTCTCTTTTTCTCTGTGCACTGATTCACCTCTTTAGACTCACTGTGAATTGGAAAGAAAGAAAGAGAAAAAAAGTGCTTCATATGTCAACAAAAAGGAGGGAAGTGAAGCATGGCTAATGCCCATTCCTCCTGTGGGCAATTTTTCTTCAAATTTTAAACTAATAGGCATTTTTTTCTGCTTTAGAAACAGTTGAGAAAGTGCAGATGTCCTGACCACAGAAATCTGTGTATGTACATTTGTTGGCTTTTAAATGGTGTTAAAGCAACGGATGCACAACGCAGAGCAGAGCAGAAAGTTTGCAGTGCATGTAATTGGTTCTTAGGAGAATGTGCAAGGAATATCTCTGTCACAGCTCCTGGAGTGGTAGGTGCTGGAGACCAAACCAGGTGAAGATGCAGTAGTCAAAACACAGCTTTGTGTGTTGCTGATTAAGCTAATGTGGGATATTTAAATGTCTAAAAGATCCTACTTTTCAGTTGTATCTTGGAGATAATGTCAAAATGGCTTCCCCAGCAGTGAGGCAGAGAAGAGCTTTATTTCTGTCATTTACCTTAGCTCCTCTGTATGGTTGTACTTGTCAAGTCTCTGAAATGTCAGTCTGCCATTACTGTATGTTCAGAATAAACAGGTAGAAATAAGTTGGTGTGGAAACCAGATTTTTTTCTTTTTTTTTTTCTTTTTTTTTCTTTTTTTTTTTTTTTCGAGTCAGTATGAGACTACAGAAACATAAACAGGAAGAAAGAGCAAAACTTTGGTGTCAGTGCCTCTCAATGTCTGTTGCAGAAGGCTTGTAATTCTTTTGGCTTACTAGAATGTATCTCACTGTAAAATAGGGAAGAATACAGACATTTACAATCTCTCTTGGAGGTACAGCTACAATTGCCTTGGAGATACAGTTAAAAAGGCACGGTTCTTGTATTTCCAGGCTTTAAAAATATCGGTGACGATGCCAAGGAGAAGCCATCAGATGTCTTGGAAGAGGAAATTGCCATTCCCTCCTCATTCTTCCCACTCTGTCCAGTGTTGTTTGACTGTCATCTGCACTGCAAATACAGACTGAATTGTACGTTTCTGCTTTTGCTTGTATTTCTAGAACTTTTTGGCTCTATAAGTAAATGTTCTGATATAAGCTTGGATTTGGACTACTGGGTCTTGAAGTCTTAGTGTTTTGAAATTTAGTTGTTCATCCTGATTCATTCAAACTCTATTATCATTTATCTGTAACAATTTTAATGCAGCGCCCTGTTATTGTGAGCATGCTTATTAGAACAAGAATAAGCTCTATTTGTCTTCAAATAGGAATCCTGCTGGTTTGTTCATGGAGTCTCAGAGGGTTCTCCTTTAATCCCAGTGATTTAAATGCATGTTCAAAATTGAGAACTCCAAATTCCTTCAAAATGGTGTACTTCTGATGTCCAATTTATATGGCAGGGGAGTTAAAAATGCAGCTTCTCATGATTCTACTTCTGAACTTCTCAACCTTGAGACCTGTCAGCTATGACAGGAAAGAAGAAAAGCACTGCTTTGCAAATTCATGTTTTACTTGTGCCTCAATGCCATGGAACGGACCTTTTCTACTTCCAGATTTTTTTTTTTTTTCCCAGGGGATGCATCTAAGCAGTTGAGTGTGAGTCTGCAGTTTGGTGGTGGTGATCCCAGCAGTTATGAGTTGTGTCTTGGGAGTAGAATAACATATCAGGTATTTTTGGTGCTCTCTAGAGAGAAAAACTGACAATCTAATTATGCAGATTAAAAAAAATACTTTCAATCAGCATGGTGTGATGAAATGTCTGGAAATAATCTGGACAATCACATACCTGAACAGTGGAGATCCCAAAAGACAGATGAAGACTTTCTGACGTTACAGCCTATTTCATAGTTCCTGGAACCTTCTCCAGGATGCTACAGAGGCTGTGGCAATAAAAACTGCATTGCACAACAAGGAGAACAAAAACTCTGGTAGTATTTAAAATTGTATCTGCATGCATGCATGCAAGGCAGCTGAAGTATGCAGAGACAGCTTTAATGCGGGTGTATCCCACACTGTGTGCCCTACTTAGCATGCCTCCGAGTTTTTTTGGATAATTTCCTGTGTGCCTGTCTAGACTGTCTTGAAGCAACCTAAGTGGAGTATAAGATGTAACTCAGCATAAGCTTATTTATGTGCCAAAAGCACACTCTACAAGTAGATTATTTTCTCTTCACTGGTTTTATCTGTCTCCTTTACCCTCTCTTAAAAAAAATTCAAGGCATGCACAGGCTTAAAAACCAGAAAATGGTTCCACAAAGAGGTTGGAGTTGTGACAATGGCTGAAGGATGGTTATTTAAACACTATTCTTTACCCCTTTTAAGCTTATTCAGTATCTGTGCTCCTAAAATATTTATTGAATGCAATTCTTAGAGACTGTCAGGAAGAATTATCTGTAGGAACCTTTCCTTTCACAAAAATACTAATAGCAGGCAAACAAAAATCCAAGAATGAGAGGAAAGAAGCATAAAGTTGAATAAATGTCAGGTACCTTTTCAGGCAGCTCAAGTTTTTCCAGAGGAATTCTTTATGTATTTTAGGAACCTTATAGAAAAGTGGATATGGCCCACTAACGATATGGAAAATTATTGTGGTTGGGATTGGGGTTGTTTGGTTTGGTTTTTCATTTAGGATGTGATGTTTCTAAAATTTTGATGAATACCTCTGATCACCAAGCTGTTGAGTCAGTGAGATATTGTATTTTCTGACAATTTTTTTCATGGTAAATGACAGCAGGTATTACTTTTCTTTCCTGTTGAAAAACAGCATAATTCAAAGTCTTAATTTTTCATGAAACAAATGCCTTGTCCCCCACTGAGCCCTGCTGCTAAGGAGGAGTGCTTCTTTCTTGAGTTCTGTTATCATCCAAATGCTTCTCTTTGGGTCTCACTAGTTTCTAACACACCCTAATGGTTTTGTGTTTTGAAGAACTCCAGTGGATATGCACAAAATTAATAAGATCCCTTAGCTGTCACTGTGATTAATATGATTTTGACATGTTTTAGAAGTTGTTGGGGCATTTCCTTTGTAACCCACTTCAATGTATAGAAACTTTCACAGGAAACATTGCATTGTAAGGGATATCCATTCTCCTCAGCTTCAGCAAGAGCTGAGAACATACAGGAATAATCACAAGCTGATATTTTGCATTCCAATTACTCCACCACTATAGATAAAAGACTAATTATCTATAAACCATATCTGACAGCCCTTCTAGCTCCTGGTCTAGCACTGGGAAACAGCCCCACAAAGGCACAGAAATTTCCTGTCTGCTGTTTTGACTTTGCTCCATGGATTTTGTGCTTCTGCACTGGCACTCCATGCTCAGGGGTAGCTCAGTTTCATCCGGGGGAAACACGGGTGGCTCTGCAGGGTTTTCTTCCCCACAGTTTCTGTGTGGTGTTTGTGGGGATGGATACTCAAGTTGGGAGCAGGGAAGTTTGTTTTGCCATTTTAAGTATGAAAACCTGCTGCCAGGGTTTATGGTCTGGTGACACATAATATATTAGAATAATTCAGAAGTAGAATATAAATATACTTGGCATTGTACAAGAGCAGAAAAAAAAATATATATGGGTTTTGAGATAAACTGCTGAGCCAAACCAAAACCTCCATCTCCTTTCACTGAAAAGCACTAATATTACAGAAAATGTGACAGCCTCAAGTTTCCACTGGTGAGAGAACTTCTAGGTGTTTGCTTAGCTTTATGGAAATTATTCTAAAACAATGCCAAATATGCACTTATTTTCTGAGCTGAAATTTCCTATTTTCCTGCATTACATCTTAAGAGCATTTTTATGAGAACTTTTTCTTGATTTTTTTCCTCTCTTTGCTTTGAAGAGGATAAAGTAAATACATGAAACAAAATTATTAAACAATTTTATTATTTTATTACCAAATATGAGAAACTTTCTGCAGAATTTTTGTGGAAGAATTGCTCAAGAATATTTCTGATAAACAACCAGAAGTGGCTTGTGGCAGATATAAAGTAGTGGACAGTGGACTGAATGTTAGGGTTTGGCCAATAAAATTCCAGGCATGACTCTGCTAACTGAGGAATTGAGGCTATCACTTCAGCAATCTTTTTGGTTTGAGGGTTTTTTCTAAAAAGTTAAAAGGAAAACTAAAGAATAGTTAACATTGCCATGAATCTCACCCTCTGTGTTTAAGCAGGAGTCTGAACCTTAGAACAGAGACTCAGAAAGTTAATAGTTTTAAATTTGTCCAAGAAAGCAAAATTTTTTACCTGCAATATTTTTATATATTTCAATATCTATCAACTCTTTTACTTTAGAAGTGTAAAACAACTCTTATGGAAGCTTTATTATGGCATTATTTATAAATATTCTTCTTGTTAAAATAACAATCTAAGACTAGAAGCAATCAAATGTCACATATTTACACATACTAACCAGTGTTAAGGGACTTAAATGAGGATGTGCTTGGCCTGTAAGTTTTTTCTGCTGCTGTAGCAATTCCACAGAAGCCTCTGGAGCATGACATTCAAAACTAAGTTACATTAAAATGATTATATTTGCCATAAGAGTTGCAACAATTTAACCCTTTGAGACAAATGGTATAAGAGTATGAAGACAAACATATTCCAGGACTATTTTGAGTGATACATTGTCTAAACAAATGAAAACATTTCTGATGTCTAGATTTTTAGGACCTTACAAAAGTATAGCCATATCCATTGGTTGAATATTCATCTAAACTGAACTTAAATGAAGACTACATGTAAATTTATTTATTTTTTCTTATCATAAAGGTGATCTGCTGTAGCAATTTTAGCTGTTGACACGGCAGGTTTGTCATCACTTCTTCAAAGAAGCGACAGTTATTTTTGGTAAGTCAGTCATTGCACTTCTTTTCCTGGTTTCTCATTTTCATATTGACCAGATCTCATCTGGGCACTACAGGATTACACCAGCACAGGGACCTTGCAGAAGTCATGCACCATCACCAGTATTAAAGTGGTGTGGGGGGGAATTAAATCATGACAAGTGAAACAACTTGCTTTGGTTGAGAAATCACTTAGCCTGTCATCGTTTTACACAACCAAAAACAGTGCTGGCCATAATCTGCTGCCTTTCAAGTTGGAAAAAATACATTACTTATGCAGAGAATGTTTCTAATGTAACAAAGAGAAGGAATAAAAATGCCTTACAACAGTTTTATTAAAAACAAATTCCCACAGTAAATACATATACACTCTAGTACCATGGTGAAACAGCCAAAGACATCACTGTTAAGTGCTATGGGAAGTACTTATAAATTACTTGAAATAAAAAACATTGTTGCCTGGACATCAGGGTTGAAATGCTGCAGTTTGTAATAAATTAACACAGAACTTCACTTCCCCTCCTCTAACAAAGCAGCCATTTGTCTGAATAACCCACATTCAGCTGTGAGTTATATTTTCACAACTGCAACTGCATTCATTTGCAAATCATTCTCCAGTTTTAATGCCGAAGTTTTAAATACCTTAAGAACTAATAAATAAAGCAAAGTAGAGCAAACAGTTGGCTTGTAGCCTAAAAACTGGCCTAATTTCTGGGGGGTTTTCTTTCTTCTTTTTCCTCTTTCACAGTAATTTTGTACATGTCTGACATTTCTTTAAGCTGTGTTTTGTTTTTAGTCTGAATGTTTTTTCACAATATTTAAATTCAGTGAGAACATTTCATATTAGCAGGAAAAATAAAGACTATAGTTTTTCAGGTTTGAATATTAAAAAGCTTGTAAGGATTTCATTCCTTGGCTTGTTTCAAATAATCTTTAAGTTACCTTGAGATTTTTCTGTTGTAAATCACTTTTATCTCTTGAAAACACTTTTCTATTTGTATTGATTCTAAGCTTTATGCAGAAGTTTTGCTCTAGAGTATGAGTTTCTCATTTTCCTAGATTAATTTTGAATATAAATCAGAGAGCTATTCCATTATAAGGGAATCTCCTTTCAGTACTTATTGGGTAAAAATAAAATGCAATACTTCGTGGATATTTAAGTAAACTCTTCAAAGTAGTGTGATAGAAGCGTTTATTTACAAAAGTTGTGTTCTGAGGGTATTTTCTGGCATTATTGAAGGCTGGTTTCTATAGATAGAATCTTAGGCTTTGTTCCATTTATTTGTTTTGTTTTGAATAAATTCCTGTGGGCATGCCTGAAAGGGTTGGTAGTAATTTTCAGGAAGTGAAATTTAGGGAACAAAGTTCTTTGCGGGGACTACTTGCGTTTAGAATTGATCAAGTTTTCATAAAAGAGGTTTTGAAACACTTCTAAAATCTCTTTTCTCCCTTTGTGAGGGTATGCCCATCTACATGGTGAAGTGTTTCTTAGTGTAAACCGTGTCCCATGAAAAGAAGGATGCAACTTTAATGCAAAACTCCTATTTACAAAAATGTCTTGTATTCATATCCTTTAGCATTGTACCCACTACTTCAGAACTATGAGTATCAAGGTCAATTATTTGAAACTCTTTCTTTCAAATGTAACTGCTTATTTATTTTTTTTAATTATTATTATTTTAAAAGATTACAGCAGTTTTTGAAGAAAAAGCATTTTGGTCTGAGTTCTTTTCTGTATATCCTGTCCCCATCCCCATTCCCCCAGTTAAATGCATGTAAATCAACTGTACACAAACCAAACATCTGTGTGCTCAGAACTGAAATCATCTCCTCTCTTTGCAGATCGAAGCAGATAAGTTTCAGTGTCTTTCTTCACAAAACATCTATACTAATGTGAGAGCGAGGGAGGCAGTTCTAGAAACCCCTTCCCTCCCACCCTCCATTTAATTTAGATGTTAATGTCTTCTTGTTGATATGATTTTAAGCTATTCTATTTTTCCTACCAGCAAAAGAAAATTTTCTATGTTCTGCTGAACCAAATGGAGGAGAAAAAAAAATGAAAATACCTATCTGAGAAGAGGGAAAGGGAAGAGACTGCCTCTTTTGAGATTAGATTACACAGATTGCTTTAGCTGTGGCACAGAACTGCTCCCTGTGAGATACACTGTGGAATTGAAGATGGGCTGAGAAAGTGAACTCATCTTTGAAACTGGGTTTATAGGTGTAATGCTACAACTTCTCAGGCATTTCTGTAGCCTCTCCTTTGAGGGAACTCTCTGCAGCTCTTCAACTAAGAGATTATTTATTTATTTATTTATTTATTTATTTTGTTAGTTGGGAAATTAAATCTATTTAATCGTCCATCTTATGGCCTTGCCTCTGATGAGTTCCAGTTATGTTCAGAGCTATCTTAAGCAGGCAGCATTTTTTTCCTAAAGAAAATTAAGGATATGCAGGTACCCTCCTGCCTCCACACAGCACAGATCTCTGTGCAGTGGGGCAGCCTGCCATGTATAATGAGCAGCTTTTTAACGTGTGCAGCAATGTCTGCTACAATTATTAGGCACAAACTACAGAGCCAAGCCTTGTTTACCTAATAAAACCAAGTAATTCCATAAATTCAAGAAAATTTTTTGAAAATAAATAAAGGCTTGTCTATAAAATTTGCAAGAAGTTTTCTTATTGCTTACTGACAATTAACAGAGAGGAATACAGCCCTTGATGTGCACCTTCTATGAATTCTTAAAATCAATAATGTAGAGTTACTAAGTTGCAAGTACCTTTTCCTTATACACATAAATGTTCATAACAACCAAAAACTGAGTATCTTTTATTTGTGAAAGATTTGTATGAGGATAAAAAAGATTTGGGTTAAGATTAAGAGGTAATGATGTGACAGGCTTTAGCTAAGACAAAATCACTTCTCTAGTTAGCAGAGTAATTTCAGCAATACATCTTCTGTAATTTTTTAATCACTTAGTGATTACTTGTGTGGTGCTATTTGATTCATTGGCCATCAGTACCTGATTAAGATTCTATGCTTAGGCCATCATTACTTTTCAACAGGCCACCCATATGGTGTTAGTGTTGAGCCAGTGCAAATCCCTCAGCTTAGCACTGTATATTCTGTTAAAGAAGACTACGTGAAATGCTGACATTAGCATATGTTCTCTTCTTATTCTGCTGACCTTTATCCATGGCATTACACTAACACTGGATCTTTGGAGTTGGTCCAGTAAGAAATTGGGTTGAAATGATAAAATTAGCCATCTGTCTATTAAAAACTTTACTGAGCCAGCAAGTTGGAACAAATGAGCACAATGATGCAATGCAATGTAACTATCAGATATAAGGTTTACTTTGGGGTTGGTTTTCTGTGTGGTTTTTCCTCTTGACTATAAATGGACTTTCTTTCCATAAGTCTTTCATTGTAACTTCTTATAAGAGTACATGGATGGTTGATATGAGTGTTTGTGTTTAAATTTATTAGGAAATCTCCCTCTGATCATTAATAACAAAGGTATTTTTTAAAATAGAATTAATTATATTAACTTGATATTACTGATATTTTTCTTAAGTTTTTTTTTTCCTTTCAGTCTGGTTTCCTTTTCAGTCTGCTTACTGTGATTTTGATTTTAAAAGTACTGATAAAATATTTAGCTTAAAACATGATTGTAATGGTGATAATTAGTTATTCAAGAGCTACAATTTCCAAGAGCTTGAACATTTTCCCTCTTCGATTGCAAGGTCTCTGGTAAAAATAGGAACTACAGTAGCTTGGGCTATAAAGAGCCTAGTGGAGCATTTTTGAAAAATAATTCATTTACTAATTAACAAAATGGTGTTTGTTTATTTACAGTACATAAAATGTTTCTATCAGGAAAGAGCCTGCTAATACTCTGCCTCTACCCTGCTGTGCTGACAGCAGAACATCTGCAGTTTAATTTAATACATTTACTAAATGAAGTGGGTAAATAAGGGGATGCTAAGCAGCTACTTCCCAGCCTCTGATATTTTTGCTTTTCTCTGGAGGTCAGAAGCCCTGATGAATGATTTTTCATCTTCCCCTTTGCCTCTGTTCCAAGAGGCTCCCAAGTGCCAGAGCTGTTCCAAAGGATGCCATGTTCCAATTGTGATTGATGAAATTACACTGGCCCATAATACCTCACTTTATCTGCTTATCGGTCTCTTTAAATGCTCTGTATGTTACTGTCAGGGATTACTTTACTCAGAAAATTACTTTATGCCTTTCCAAATGTATATTTTTGAGTCACTCTTGGTTCTGCATCCTGTTCCAGGCTATAGGATGGTAGATGATAAACCCAGAGTAAGAAAAAGATTTGGGTTAATATCATACTCAAAGGTGGATATTTTATCAAATATGGTACTTGACACAGAGGTGTCTTTCAAATGTTCATCTTTGCCTCGTTATTTTTAACCCGAATCCAGTTTACCAGGTGGATATCAGAAACAGCAGTAGGAGAAGCACTGAATTGAGTAATAAAAGCTTAAGCCATTTCTTGCTAGAAAAACTTGTGAATTTATGGTTTGAATCTAAGATTTATTGAACAATATTCAGGAGCTCTAGGACAAAGCATAGAGGAGAATGCAGTTTCCCTCCTTTTTAGTCAGGTATCTTAACCAAAATTCCATTCCTATTAACTGTTCAAGTACTTTTCATGGAACAGTTGAAATGTCTATTTATCTAAAGCTGGGCTCTTACTGTTATATCTTATAATAAGCCTGTAATTAATTCTAAAGATGATTATTTGTAAACCTCGCCTTTTTTGAAACTCAGTTCTATATGAAATTCAATTCTACACCCACTGGTTTTACAGGATAAACCGTGGTACTTCCCTTAGACCTGGTAATGGAGTGGTGGGTACCAGAATGACACTCATTTAGATGAGCTCCTTTAACTGATTCCTTTGGCCACTGCATGGCTCTCCTATGTGGATCTCAAAGTTACCATTTAGGAGAAGAGCCCTTGCCTCACATTCCACTTTCACTGTCATGTAGCTGAATCATGGTGTCCTGATTTAAATTTCGTATTTTAATGGCAGCATAAATGGATGCTGAAAATACTGTTCTGTAGATACTAAATGCATTAAGCCAATAATATACAAGTTTGTAATAACAGTGATAAAAAGTATATATTGGAATACACAAAATCTGATTCTGAAAGAGTGAGTTAACCTGTTAACACCTCCTTCCCCTCACTCCCTTTAAACAAGAAATTTAGCAGGCTTGCAAAAGGGGTCTCTGTTCTTGATAGATGGAGAAGGAAGTAGTTTTTCATCAGCTAATGCTAATCTATTTAAATGTCATAGGTAATACTGGAATAATTAAAGATATATACAAAATACATTGGTCATTACCAACAGCTTGTGATTAATCCTTGTGTGTCTCCAGAGCTGTAGGGGTTTTGAGGAAAAGAGACAACAGTAAAATTTCACAGCTGCTTCTTTGATAGTCCACCACGAGAATTCACCTTCACATTCCATATGTAAGGATCTCATGAACAGCTGTTTTCTGGGAGGCCCAGTGGTTCAGATCTCCCACTGACATGGTCTTTCCCCTGGCTTCCACCCCCTACAGCCCTGCCCCAGGCAGGTTTGTCCCTTGGGACAGAGGAGTGGGCCCATCACCTTTGCTACTAGGGCAGTTCCCTATGTTGGCTTATTAGATCTGGAGCTTCCCAAAAAATGAACAGCACCATGAATCAAGTAGAGAGTTAGGGTATCTGTTGCTGCAGCATCTGTTTGTCAGAGCAAAAATAAAAGTTATTTATTTAGCAAAACCTGACGTTTACATATTCATACCAAGAAAACTATTTAGCAAAACCTGACGTTTACATATTCATACCAAGAAAACTATTTAATTCAGACTCAGTTGTGTGCACACACATACCTATATCAAAGATTCTCCAAACATGCATATGCATTCTTTTTTTTATTTTAAGGGCAGTGCATAAAAGTTTTCTAACCATGCTTTGAACTTATTCATAAGATTTTATGTGTCTACCTGGAGCAGATTTGAAATTGCTTTTTATAAAATATGCTGCATTTATAAAATGCTTTTTTGGATGCCTTTTTATTTTTCAGTGTTTTTATCAGCCTCAACTCTAGATTTCATAGAGCCTGGGGAATTTAAAAAGGAGCCAACTTGGAGTAAACTTAAGTCACAGATATTGTACATACAATAGTCTGTCTGCTGACGCCAAGCCTCACTTTCCTCCTCCACTAATAAAAGCCAGTAACAGTTGTCTGATCTTTTGCATCAAAGACAGTGTTTATGAAGTGGCCTGTATTGTTATCTTAAAATATACATATAATTCCTGCATTAAAAGCTTGAGAAGAATTATGAATCAACATTTCATAGTAAATTGTACACAGATTTGAGGACTGAAATAACATGTTTCATTCATGAATACTGAGCCTTCAAAATAGCAGCACCCACAAAACAGGCTTCTCTCTGACAAATGGTATTTACTGGCCTGATTGACCTTTGGTGTGCATGTGTGTGTGTCCAGTATTTTAAAAATTTAATAATATTCCTTGGTTTTCCCGTTCACTGATTTTGGGATATTGGATTCTGATTTAAGTGGGCTCTTTGCATAAGCAGCTTGCAGCTCAGAGCCCCCGATGATCAACGGAGAAATACAGAGCAGAATGCAGGAGTGTTACTCCTGCAGTGGTTTTGCAAGGCTTAGGGGTCACTTGACTCCACCTGGAAGTAGAGATCTCGTGGCCAGCTGGGACTGTTCAATCTGGCTGGCAACTTATTTTATCATGAAGCTCCCAGGAGCATGGGCTGTGGTGCAGGCAAACTGTCCCATGGTTGGAGTCAGCTCCAGCTTAACTCAGAGCCCTCCTGCCCCTTATTTACAAGGATGATGTGCAGGGTCCAAGTCTGCCATGGGAGGGAACTTTGGGAAGAGACTGTGGGGAGCAGCCAGCCAGCTGCAGGACCCGAGGGGAAGGGAGCTGAGGGTGGTCAGCAGCAGACAGAAACCTGTCCATCCACATTTCATGGGCACTCCCCGTGTGGGAGCAGCCCGGGATCAGGATCAGAAGGGACACAAGGAAAACCTGTGCTGTGAGCCGTGTGTTGCAGGTGATTTTCCTGTGGTATGTAACACATCTGCTCCAGAACAGCTGGTTTGAGGATGATTCTATGGATGAGGGGATGAAAAAGAAATGTAGTTTATTTCAAATATTTTTTTGTTCTTCCATGATGAATCTTTAAAACGCACAATCTAACTGGCATTAGTCTTGGGGTACTTAAAGATACAGTAGATATTTGGATGGCTTCTGTTTGTATTTTTTTCCTGATAAATACCAATTCACTGAGCACTTTGACTCTTGGCACCTAAAAGTAGCATTGGTTTCAGGTTAAATTTGGTGAACGTATAAAAAAGACATGCTGAAATATCAAAATGCTGAAACTGCCTCCCTCCCTCTCTTTATGTATCTATCCCTGTATTTCCAGCCTTTACTTTTTATAAGTAGTTAAAATAATCTAAATTTGTACCAAACAGACTTTTTTTTAATTTTGGTTTCTTTTTGTTTCATTTGTTAGAGAAGAAACTTTTTTTAACCTGGATAGTAAAAAATTGACACAAATCCTAAACTTTTTTGTGGATTTTTAAGGTGCCAAACATGACAGCTACAGCTAAAGAATTCAAGATTTACTTGAAATTGTAGTTTGATTTGAAGGTGGACTAGAACTAATGTTTTGGAAAGCTTGGTCTTTATTTACTTTGATAATCTCAATGTATAAAGAAGTTCTTTTGAATAGGCTTCAATGTAGATCCATTACTAAATTATATACTCACTTGTAGTCACTAATATGGTAACTGCTGAACAAGTTTGGCAGTGATTTCAGAAAAACATTCCAGAAACTTTAATATTTTTTGCCAAAGTTCTGCAAGATCTCTAAGCACTTTCCTTAGCCAGAAGAGTACACCAAGAAGCAAATCAAATTAAGAGAAACTAATGTTCATGAGAAACAGAAATCTGTCTTTTGCATTTCTGTTCATAAAATATTGAACTGAGAATATTTTATGAACAAGGGATAATGGGGAGCAGAGGGATATATCTAGGAAATATATGTTGCTCCCTGAAGTATAGCAAAATAGTGATCATTGAGTGCATTTCCCAGCTAATTTCTAGGCTATAGGGTTTTTGAGCTACCAGCATTTACTGAAGTGATCCAGTATGTAATTAACTGTTTCAATGTATGAACTGTCTTTGTTTTTTTTCATTTTCATCATGGTAAATGCAGTATTTTTTTAAAAATATGCCTACATTTAAAGAGGGTGACTTTGATCACTTTCTGTATATATTTAATATAAAAATTCACAAAGTACTTAAATTTGCATGCATCTGGTGTTCCTGTTTCATAGCTCATGTTATAGTTTACTTATGTCTTAGTCATTTGCATCAATTAAATTGAATTGGAATATTTTTCTCCTCCTACTTTAGCCCTTCATCTTCAGCTGTCAACATGCATATGCCAGTCAGCAGTGTAGCTGTCAAAGCTGACATCAACATCTGTACTTGAATTTTTCTGGTGTCTGTATCTGTCTTAATTCTGAGTGTTTCTTAATGTTTTTCTTGTTGCTGTTAAAAGGATTTGCAGAGAATTAAGTTTTTACTATCCCCATCTTTAGGGGCCAGTGGATATTTCACTGTAGAAACCTCAGTTCAGCAAAATTACCATATTCCCATAATTCAGGTGAGATTCTGGACAATTATAAGCTTTCAGCAGTTTTTTTCCTTGCCATCAAGAAATCCTACCTGCACTGAGGTTAATAAAAAAATGCTTATTTCAATTTAACCAGTTGTTCCATCATTTCATATTCTCCATAGTTCACCTAACACAAAAGCTGTGATATTTTTCTCTGAAAAGTAAAATTGGAGAGTATGAGGATAGGCAAATGTGTTTGCAGAAATCTTGGTAGCAGTGGTGCAACCAAGTTGTGAGAACATTATTGCTCAAAATATATCCAAGTGATATTCTGTCACAGAAATGAAAAATTTCCTCATTTGCTTCAATGGGTGCAGTATTTGTGTATGTTCCAGATCACTGACAAAAAAATGAAACATTTCAGACTTATAATTCGTCATGTAGAGTTTAGGAGAATGTACAAGCTAGGAGAAAACAGTGGAAGCAACTCAGCAATAAAGCTTTTATAAATAAATAAAAAGCACCTAATTTTCAGAGTAAATGAGAGCATACGATGAGTTATGTGCTCCTAATGAGTACTGAAAAGCTTCCAGTGTAAATAAACAGATGGTAAAAATACTTAAGTTACAAATTTTTCAAACCACAAATACCTAAATCACAGGTCTGTGCTGCAGACTTGAAAGAAAAACATTGCATCCAACTTTTCCACGGAGTAAACATTTTCTTCCTCTTCAGAGGGAGATAATAAATTGGTACTTCCTCCACACAGGAAGGTTGTGAAGCTTTTTAAACAGCTCAGGTTTTGAAACCTGTCAGGTGCTGTGGTACAGCAGGTGTTAGTGACACAGGAAGAGAGGAAGTTTGGTGTGAGGATTTACCAGAAGAAAGTAAGTTTAAATTAACTAATTGCAAAAGCAAATTGTATCCACATGAGACTGGACTCAGGGATTAGGTTATTGGCCTCCAGACACATTTGGTTGGTGTAGAAATGTTTTGGGAGACAAACCTCTGTGTGAAATGCCTCTCACTGTGTGTATTAATCTCTGAGTTACTGCATGGTTTTATTCTAAGGTAGCTCATAGGAAGGTCAGGCACATTTCAGAAAATAAAGGCAATACCTGGGAGACATGGATACGTTTTGTTGAATAGTTAGATCTATATTGAGCCTCAATGCAAAGAGAAAATTGAAAGGATTATTTGTTGTTATTGTTTAGGAATCACACAGAATTGTCTCTAAATGTCAGGGTAGTTCAAATAGTGCTCAAATCAATACCTGACTTATGTCTTTCAGGGGTAAGCTATAAACTCCTGTCTGTTACACAGCATCTCCATATGTTCCAGCATGCCCATCATGTTTACATAATAATATCATATGTTCTGAGATGTTATTTCTGAGTTTTAACATGTTTCATATTTTGATCAAGAAGTAAACATGGGGAATCAAATTTTTGTTTCTGTTTCCAGGATTGAGTGCTGAGTCTCACACCTTGGTGGATCAGCAAACACTGGTTTACTCCTTTTCCTAGTAGAAATTGGAGTCCCTCTCAATTCAGGGAAAGAACTGAGTTTTTAATTTGAGCTTAGCCAAAGATAATTTCTCAAGAAATCTTCTCTCATGTTTTGTACAAGGTCTTGTGTTTGACATTTCCACTAGAAAACAAAACTGGGAGTAAGAAGCAGTTCCAGGCACTCAGTGGTTGTTTAGATTGCTGTTTTGACTCAGTTGTTCTATACACCAGATTAATTTTGTACCTAGTACTTTAGCCAAAATCAGAAATGAGGGGTGTGAATTTAATAAACTTGCTGTTTGTCTTGATTTGTTGAGCTCAATGATGCTTAGTTTCAGAAGTGTCCAAATAACTCCCAGTGCATAAAAGCAAATTCCTTTCATGGTGACTAGGACATGACTACACTTTTTCTCTTCCCAGGAGAGTGGAATGTAAATTTAAGAGACTTTTCCTAGCTTCATAGAAATGGCAGAGTTTAGCTGCTTCGAGTTTACATGTTGGGTATCCTGAGTGGGTCAGATCTTGTCCACTTCTAAATCTTGTTCCAGACTTCCAGATCTTGTTTTGCTGATGAATCCCCTCCAATGCACTCCAGAAACTTTCGTGCTTCTCTTCTCTCATAACCAGATATCAGTCTGTTGTAAAGGATTTTCCAGCATCTTTGACTCTCAGCAGGAAAACTCTGAATTGCTCCTGATAATTGCTTCAAATCTGCAGCCCTGACAGGTATTTTTAGGTCTGTCTTGAAGAGATATCAGCTCCCATACACTTCAACTTCTTTGTCTGGAGTCACTGCAGCTCCAGACATATCACTGGAACGGGGTGTAATTGTGGTCTCATGCCTTCTCTTTCCACCCACCAATCTCAGCTGCCTTAAAGCAGCCTCCTGCTGTGCTACAGGGAGCATTTAGAGCCTTTCTGAGCAAAGCAAACCCGAGCTGTGGGTTGTGCCTGAATTTAAAGACTACCTTGTAAGGAGGAGGAGTGGAGATGTGCTGTGAAATCCCTCCTTTAGAACAAAATGACTTAAAAGAGTGGAATACTTCAAGCTATGGATTTCATTGGAATTGTATGATTTACATTGCTCGTCCTCCTGAAGTGTTGAATTCTCAGTATCCTCTGTCATTATAGCACAGGTGGTAAGATGTTATAAGGCTGATTAACAGGATAATGGAGGTCTAAACCATACTGTCATAAAAGTGAGTAGGATTTGGTGAAAAGTAGGGAAAAAATCTGGTAACACGTAAATGGTCAAAGAGATTTTACCAAAAAGGGCAAGAGAGAGGAGGAGAAAAGCCACTTTCACTGCTCCATCTGATCAGGTTGTGTTCATGCTAGAACACCAGAACATTTATTCCCAGAAATATTCCCTTTGATTTTGTGTACAGGCTGCATACAGCTTCACTGGGCAGCTGCTGGTTAGCTCATGCAGCTTCAGTTTTTTTCCTTTCAACAACTTCTAGATGCTCTATAGATGACTCCCAATAAAATGGGAAAGGAGGTGGAAGGAAGGGCTAATAAGGAGGTTGGGAAGTCTAGAAAGGAGACCAAGATAGGAAGTTTTCTTTCTTATTTTTACTACTTTTATGCAACCCAAAGGATAAAATTATCAAGACTGGAAACTTTCAACTGGTGCTGTATTCTCACATTTAAAATATAACATTTAATCTTCTGTAGCTGTTGAAAGCTGTGGCTCTGGCTGGCTCCTTGCTTCTAATCAGTGAATAAAGTAAAAATACCACCAAGTCTGTCTTTCATCAAGCAAGTGAGAAATGTGCATGGTCACTCTAACACATCTTACCAGAGAGCAGCTGGGATGTGCTCCGTGCTTTGGCAAACTGAAGTTTTTTAACTGCTGGGATAGAGTTGATTGAATTGTTGGCTTTTTGCAATACAAGCTTTTATGACTTCTTCTAATATAAAACAGAAGATAGAGGGGAAACAATACAAAATAATATATCAGTGGTAGATAAAGTTAACCTCATAGTGTATTTTTCTATTACATAGTTTCAAGACATATTTTTGACTATTCAAAATGCCTTCCCATCAATTTGTATTATATTTGAAGAAAGCAGTATGAAAGTCAGGAAAATATCAACTGTAAGTCAGTACACTTAATATAGACAGCAAATGGACAATAATGTGGATAATTTTTCTGAATAATGTAATGAATAGGAATCCATCTCCTAATTGATATCAACCCCATGTCAATCAAATAAGGCTGATCACTTGTTGGAACAGTATATTAAGAGGGAAAATGCACAAACATGATGATAAGCCAGTAAACTAAAATGGTAAAAGGGCAATATGCATTTTTCCAGTATAGAAAATGTAATACATTTATCTTTTCAGATATTTTTAGAACTACAGCCACAAAAAGAAAACAACAGTAGTAGCAACCACAACCATGCCTTACATAGAGTGGAAGTCGTCTGTTTCAACTAAAACTGAACTATTTTTCTCAGGAAGTATTCTGTTGAAACAAAAACATACAAAAACAATTGAAAGAAAATATTTGCTCTAGTAAATCAGTTCATACTCATTGCAAGAACAATTGAGTTATTTAGCTTAATTGGCACAAGTGCACATAGAGAAATACAATTATGTCTATCAAGATTTTCAGCACAAATAGTAGCACATGAGCAAAACTGGGGGAAAAAATGAAGTAATTTTAGTTTTAAAGAATATTTTCAGCAATAGAGGTACCTAAAAAAAAAGTAGTTTCTTATTTGAAGATAAGGTAACATCTACTTTCTATTGAGGTAAATTGCCCCTGTGCAGGAGCCCTGTGCTCAATGTTAATCTTTCCATGTGTTTCTATGGGCTTTAATCAGGCCTGAGTTTTCAATTTGTCTGTCTGCATCTGTTTGTCTGTCAGCAACTGGTCCTTTGTAGCTCCTTCTGGGCTCACTTTATAAAGGCTTTACAAATCTAAACTGGGAAGAAAGCATTAGTTTAATGGCAGTTCAGCTCAAAACACAGACTCAGCTGTCAGTCTGAACTTCCCCAGTCACTGCAGGGCTCTGCTGGCTTAGGGCAGCCAAGGCTCCCAGCTTTGATCTACTGTGGCTTCAGCTGGGCCAGTCCCAGCTTCAGCCAGGGCATAAACTGGAAGGAACCCTCTCAAGGGAGCTGCATTTAAGGCTAACAAAAGTGTCACCATGGTGTCAGTGAGAATAGGTCTTGTTCTTCCTGGTTTGTCCCTTTAATGTCTTCACTCTATAAGGTCTCCCAGGCAGTGATCGCTTCTACATGTGGGTGGGATTTGAAAGGGTAGTCACTGCAGCAATGCAAATAATATTAATACAAAATTTAAAAACAAAAATGCCAAAAGAATAGCTTTAAATTACTCCTCTAATAATACATTTGTAGTTACATGCAATATAGGCTGGATAAATGCACATTCTATTCTCCCTTGCATGAATTTAAGTCTAATGCAAAATTGACAGATCCATTCATGCCTATGAAATTAAATCCAAAAAGGCTAGTATAAGCACTAGGTTTAATGATCACTGCACAATATAATTAAAAGATGATGTTACTTGAATATCAGATTTTCCGTATGTATGTTTATTTGGAGTTTTTAATTGAAAATAAACAAAATCAGAAGTGCAAAAAAAATAGAAAAGATGTGTGAAATGTAATGATAATGGTTGACTTCTAAACAGCCAAGGAAATTATAGTCATCTTATGTGTGGGACAGGAACAAACACCTCTTAATTGCACTTCATTATAACGTACCTTTCTCTTCTCAGTTGTATATATTAATTATAAAAATCATGTTTCAGAGACGAAAAGCTGTACAATAGGGGTTTTTTTCTTTTCCCTCCCTCCCTTGTGCTGTCTGCAGCAGGATGGAAGAACAATATCAACTGTCATCCACAGGAAGAGCTTAAGAGCTTTCAAAGACAAATCATAAAAAGAATGAAAGGCTATTATAAAAAAAGGAGGAAAATGCTTTGATTTCACAGATTTGCTACTTATTAATGTTTAAGGTTCTCTCTTCTTCTTAAAAATATCTTCTCATATTGTTTTGTATGTGTTATGTGCAGGTACATCACTTTTTGATGACTATATCACATGACACGTGGATTACGTAGATCATTATTAAGAGATGGAGGTTGAGGGATAAGACAGGGGAAAGGCACTGCAGCAGCCCTCCAGGACTTGTACCACCCCTTCAGGTAAATTCTAGAAAATTTGGATATGAATTTCATGACACAAAGTTACACTGTCCTTTGAGGTCTGGGTTTTTTCCATTCCAGTTCTTCCATGTGTTTCACTGGAGCAGTACTTAGAGACCCTTGAAAGTAGGGGCATGATTGTCTCAACTCTTTTGTGGTCACCTGGAACCAAACTCTCCTGTGGGTGCAGAATGCTCTCTTGGTTTGGATTTTCAGTTCTGCTGTTTCCTATACAATTAGCCAAGATGTTTCCTTAAAACCTGCCTCCCTGCTTACAGAGCTGAGTATCCTCACTGGTTTTGTTGAATCTAGGAGTTTCCTCGCTGATGTCGTTTCCTGCTGGATGTCGTCTTCAGCATCATAACCACTGCACGGCACTTGGTGTGCAATACCTGGGTGATAAAGCAGTGAGCAATCACCTGGTTATACTGGCTTTTATTATCCAACATCTTGAAGCTTTTCCCATTTGTTCCACTCTTTTCTATTTCCCTTCTACGCCTCTCCTGAAACAGGAATCTGTGGTGCTGGGGGTCTCGGGTGCTTCCTCAGGCTGATGTTTTGTTTCTCCTGAGCCTGACAGCATCTCCTGCAGCCTCTGAAGATCTTACAGATGCAGTGCCTCTGTCAGAGTTAGACACAACCCATGGCTCTTTGTTGCATGCATGGCCTATTGATAGCAGGTGAAGACCTACTGTTGCATGTATGTTATATATAACATACATATTCTTGCAGGGAAAAAAAATATCAGTGAACTATATTTCATTAGTAGTTATGACTGTCAGGGTTTCCTGAAAGGTTCAGTGCTCACAGAGATACAGGTGCTGAGATTACGCTCTGTGGTTTTCTGTTTGTGTCTCCCAAACTTTTAAACCACAGCTCCTTCAGAGAAAAAAGAAAAGGAAAGACATTCCTGTCCAAATGGCAGGTTTGTTACTTCTGTGCATTCCTGGGGATGGATGCTGGCTTCTGTCAGGTGAAGATTTCCTGCTAATGCACTCACATTTCAGCTGTTGTTTTCCCAGACAGATGAGGGAACTCTTCTCAAAGCTGCCACATACTTTACTAGACCTTATGCTTGTTCTGGTGGAGGGAAATCCTCCAAGTGTGAGAACTTGAGACTTATTAAATTTAAAGTGGATATAAAATAGGTATGAAGGAGATAGGTACTATCAATAGGTACTGTTCTCAGAATACAACCTTTTACTTTACTGATGAATTCCTCTATTTCTTTTTCTACACCCTGCAAAAAACCCTACCAGTTATTAGTGAAAATGGCAATAACTATCAAAGGTAGAACTCCTTTTCATGAATAGTTGCAGCTGGACTCTTTTTTCAATGGATTGGTAAATTTATTAAAAATAGATTAAACAGTAAAAAAGAAAGATGTTTTATTTACAGTATTACTCTAAATTGTGAGAAGGAGCTAGACTGGCTAACAGACCATCCTGAGAGAACAGCAAATAGTCCTCTCTTTTTCTTCTTTCCCATATGCAGCTCTATAAAGCAGCATATGTTTCTCTGAATGTATTTTCTTCCTTCTTCCTGTTATGTACTTTGGTCTGTATTATATGTCAGAGTAATTCAAAGACACAACAGAATCAGTGGAAACTCTCTGCACTCCTCTCTGGTTTAATATCATTTCTGAAGCAGTTTAACCATTAACATGTATAAAGCCACCTAACTACATGAAGAATAATCACATGATACAGGGGGTTTTTTTCCTAAGGAAATATTAACTTTAAGCTGGGATTACCAACTTCCAAGAATTCACATAAAAACATAAGGAAGTTAATATTAAATAAGAGGCTTGTGCAAGCTTTTATTTTTACAATATGTGCTGATGTGTCCCTGATTTAATCATGTTTTTGTTATGATTAATGAATGATTCACCTTGAAGATCAAAATTTGATTCATATCTCAGTAAGAATTGGAAGAAATCATCTATTTAGAAAATAAATGAGAGCTGCTTTTTGTCTTACCCAGTACTACAAATTTAGCCAAATACTGAGAATTGAAGCTGAGAGTACATGGGAAAGCTTCAGTTATGACAAGTGTTATCAGACCTCAGACTGTTCAGGAAATCTTCATGTATAAATTGTGATAATTCGAAGCATGAAAAATTATCTTTTTTCTCTACTGTTTTATCATAAATATTGACTTATGCAGCTGAA
Source organism: Cettia cetti (assembly GCA_013401135.1). Lineage (NCBI taxonomy): Eukaryota > Metazoa > Chordata > Aves > Passeriformes > Sylviidae > Cettia > Cettia cetti. The sequence goes on from VZUI01039332.1 coordinate 77,026, forward strand.
CTAAAGATTTAAAAGTGGAATTTTTCAGTTTATTTTCAGCGTATGTATGAGGCAAAATGAAATATCTTCATAAAGAAAAACAGCTAGAAATGTGACCAGTTTTCTTTGTCCAAAGAAAATGCACAATTGTGCAAGTTTCAGTTTATATTTCACTAGGGGTATAGCCATTTCTGTGACTCTTCACCTACATAAAATATTACTTATCTGTTACCTACTAGGTAACAGATCTTAGGAAAGATCTGAAGTAAACTGCAACACTAAGGAAAGTATCTGTGTTTAAATCCAGAACACAAAAGTATTTGTCTCTATGTTATAAGTGCATCAATCTTAATGTATTGGCTTTTTTCTCCTCACACAATAAGGATTATTTTGTAAAGATTCATATTGGAGTGTGAGCAGGTAAATATGCAGGAAACATTATTTTAAAAAAACCTGACACAATGGGAAGGTTTTCATGTGCTAGTGACCTGAGATTTACAATGTTGTATCTTTTAATTTTTAGAACAGGAACACAGTCTGAAGATTGTCTGGGGTGGATAGATAATGGTTAATTTGATAGCCTAGCATTCATTGTATCTAATAACCTTTTCTGACAAAACAGGTTTATTGCAATGATAGACAGATGACCATTCTCCTGTTATCATTGGGTGACAGAAAATTGTTTATGCCCTAAACAGTGATATAACAAAACAATTGTCCAAATTTTAATGCAAAATTTATGGCAAAATTCAACTCTCAACTCATATTTATCTCTAGTTCTCTAATGAAGAATGAGTGAGCAGGTTTTACATGTTAGTTCTGGCTTATACTGCATTTAACTTTCTTAGAATAATTCTTCAGTGGTAATGATGCATGAGCTACAGAATGACCAGTTGAAAAACACAATGCAAAACCAGACTGTGTAAGGTGAGTGGGAGTTTAATCAATAGTTCAAAATACTTCAAAATGTGTCTTCCAGAGAAAAGAGTTGCTGTTTTCCTGGTGGAAGAAATCTTTCTGTCTCTTGTTTTCTTCATTTACTGGTAGAAAAGTGGACAATTAGTTACTTATTTTAAGTAAAGTCTTGCAAGCAGAGGATTATATAATTCAAGATGATTCTAATGGCATTATCATATGATACAAGAATATATAAGAACATTATAGTTAATTTGCTTTCCTGTGAAATTTTCTTGATTATTTGATGTATGACTTTGCATTATACTTTCCAACTTAAAGAACTTTTGAAAAAAAAGTCAATTTTCTGTTTCAGTGAGTTCACTGCTGTTCATGTAAACTCCACATGCTTTACGTGTATTTTACATTTCATAACTCTTTGTGGAACCTTTCATTCAGGCTGGTTCACCTTGATATCGACATCACAGAGTTCAATGACTTCTGTATGGTTTGTTTCCCCACTTAAAAATAATATAGCTCTGAGAATTGAGTGATCTTTGTCCTCTGGTTTGCTTAATATTGTGGGTTTATGTTTTTTCTATTTGCTCAGAACTATTTGTACTTGGATTATTAATCTATAACTAAATGTTGTCCTTTGTGTTCATCCTGCTGACGATATCTGGAATCAGACCAAAGCTCTTTTCCTTAAAATTGTGCAAAGCATGTTTATTGTCACTTTCTTCTTCACTTATGATCTTTTGGAGATCATGTCAAAAGGAGGAAATATTAGCACAGAATAGTAGTACCTGTGCTAGTTCCCTCTTTTTTACAGCCAGAAGCCTTGGATATCCTGCCTAGACCAAACCTTAATGGGAATTCTTTCTGTCTCTCTCAATGGCAGTGTATCAGGCAGAGGATCTGAACTGTCACTTGAACAATTACAGTTTAATGGGAGCTATGGGCAGTCACTGTCTGAACTCACTGAGTAAATACCAACAAACATTCCTAAGGAAATATCCTGTCTCACAAGGAACTGCTGGAGAAGTGGATCCAAAGGCGCTGGGCCATGTCCAGATCTCTCAGAGAAGGCACTTCAGTGCAGTCACACAGCCTGAAGCACTTTGCTCCCAGTGTCTGTCCAATGGCTTGGCTGGAGTGAGGGGAAAACTTCCCTCAGAGTCATTGCTAGAGCCTAAGCTGTGCACAGGCAGGATCACAGGTTTGATCCACTCGAGTCATACAAAAATTTTCAGTCTTAGGAGATGTTTGAAAGTTTACCACCTTAACTTGAAAGGAAATGAACCAAGCTTGAGGCCAGAAGAAAGCTTTTGTTTGGGTCAAAACTTCAGATTGAGATGTCGTCTGCTGTTCTGAAAGATTTAACAGATGAAAATGAAAAAAATTCTTACATGGATTGAGTTCCCCATCAGCTTCATGGCATGAGGGCCGCATGGCTTCTCTGCTGGTACTGCCATTGCAACCTGTGCTGTTGTTAAAAACAGCCTTAAATGAGACAGTTATAGGATGGATGTTTGTGTACAGGTAGAGATCTATATGACAAAAAATATGAGATCCTTAATGACCATGTAACAGTTTGATGTTAGTCTCATAATGTGTTTCCCTTCTCTTTTTCACTATGATAGTGTGTGACAGATGGTAAAAAACAGAGCACCTCAGCTTCCTAAGAAATTAACCCAGTTTTGAACATCTGGAAGCACAGAATGCTGAAAAAATAGAGTCTTTGTGCAGAGTTTTCAAACAGTTGTGGGGGACACACACATTCTTGTAAATGTGCTTCATTGGCTACAAGTGGTAAACTTTTTAACTTGGGCAATATTTCACCTGCCATCAAACAAAGTTTTTCTGAGTTCTGTCTACTACCTGATCTTTAAAGGCATTACACTGAAAGGAAGTGAGGAATTTCTGATGCTACAGTTCAGGCACCCATCTTAGAAATTAACTGTAAAAAAGCATTAATCTAAGTGCTGAAGATTCTCTATGAGTAGAAATTCTGCACGTACTTTTCCCCAGTTGTTGCCATTGTGAAAGACTGTGGCCCCATTCTGATCTTTCTGTCCGTGTACTTGTCTTCAAGTGTATAAGTAATAAATTTTGAAAACATGTTCCCATTCACATCCTGTCACAAATTTAAAGGAAAATGAAAAAAACTTTACTTATTCACATTAAAGTTAATGAAGTTGGAGACTTCTATCATTCTAAGTTACCAAAAAAATAATTTGAAGTGAGGAAGTTTGATGACTGTATCAAAATCTTCCTAATCATAACTGGAATCTTTTAAAGAGTGGACTCCTCCTAGATGGTGTGTGCAGCACCACAAATATTCAAAAGAACAAGAAATAAAAATGCCAGAGTTTCTCTTCCTCTCCTCTTTCATACTTGCATAATGTGTAAATAAGGTTTGGTTCTGAAACTCATTGAAGACTGATGAGTTCAGCAGTTTTGAAGAACCCTGTATTTGATGTCTGTCAAAATGTATATTTACACTAATATTCACCAGTGTGCACATGCCAGGTCAAATCCCTAAGTCTTACAAAACATGATATGAATGCTAATTTTTATTTCAGCAATGGAATTAGAAATTTTCCCAAAGATATTGCTGGGGGGGGGGGGGGGGGGA
>VZUI01039333.1:0-56554 GCA_013401135.1 Cettia cetti
CTGGATGTGTTTAAATAAAGATTGGATGAGGCACTCAGTGCCATGGTTTAGTTGAGGTGTTAGGGCATGGGTTGGACCTGATGGTCTCTTCCAACCTAGTGATGCTGTGATTAAATGTATTCCTTGTTTCCTGATACTTTCAAGTTTTGGAAAATTGTTCCACTTACAATTAAAATATGTTTATAACTTACCATAACTGTTACCTATTTATCCATAATAAATGATATTATACATGTGTTATTTTCCTGAAAGATATTTTTAGTGTTTAATGTAATCATCAACTTTGTCCTGTGGAACATGGCTAAGTGTAGACTCTCTACATGGATTGCAATAGTTGATTACTAATTTAGACAATAAGGTTATTATCATAGAGCACTTGTAGCTGTAAATGTATTGTGCATGTGTTTTGTTGCTTCTAAGTATTTTTTTTCAAGAACAAATCCTATTATTAATATATAGAAACTCATTAGCTACAGACTTTGTTTTATTGCTACAAAACATAAGATGAAAGTATCTGGCACATCTAGTTCTTAAACTAGATTTGGTCAAGTCTTAAAATTTTGCGGAAGCCCTTCCTTGGATTTCTATGACACTTCGTTTTGTGCTCATACAGAGGACTAGTAAAGGGAAAAAAGTGCTTAACCAAGTCTTCTGCAATTGATTTGCCTGCTGCTTAATATGCTTTAAGGACCTGGTTTCTTGTAATGTTTTATTCATGTTTTAATAGAGTTCTCTATTATTAAAGTTCAAATATTTTTAATTAAGAAAGAAGTGTAGCCCTCTGGGTAATATTGCAAGCATGTAGATAGCTGGTAATTAAAGTTTTCTACACATATAACTACATTCAAACAATTCTGAATAAATAATTTGAACCTAGAAGAATGCAAATGTCATTATATATGAAAAAAATCTGCTAAACAACAGGTTTTATCAATCTAGCAAAAGTTTTAAGTGCTTAATAAAAATACTTTATTGTAAGGGGAGGATATGCAAACACACAAGATAAGCTTTTAATTACTAAATGAAATATTAATTCTGGACAAATTTATGAGTATTGCAAAATTACTTCTTACATCAAAAGATTCTCCTAAATTACAAAGTTAACTTAATTTCAAATTCAGTTTTCAAATTCTCTTTTTGAAAACCAACAAAGACAATACAAAATTTTTGAAGAGGCTTTTTGGTAGTAGTCATCTGAAGTTGAAGAATAAATATTCCAAACTATTTCTCCTTCATTAGCTTGTTGTTGGGGATGTTTAACACATGAAGTGTTCATAGCATCTCTTCTCCTTTCTGAGTGTGGTATTTTCAGAGAGAGACCATTACAAGAAAAGAAAACAGAATTAAATTTCAAATAAGCTGAGGAGGGGGGACAGCAGATGTTTAGAATTAAGCTGTAAGAATTCCAAAAATCTATGCTTCTTTCTTCATAGATGTAAAGGAAAGGGCAAGCAAGTTTGGGCAATTTTTTAATGCTTTTATTAAACAGAGAATGAGAAAAAAGTTCTTTCAGTAGTTAGTGCTTTTATTCTGCAGAGCACCAATTCGTTCTGTCAGTTTAATGGCTGCATACCAATTATATGAAGGAAGAAAGATAAGCCAAAGCTTCTCTTATAATAATCAAACAACTGCAGAAGGTTTATATATAGGAAAATTAACAGGAAATCAGCATGGTCAGTAAGATCAATAAAAGTTACAGCAGCTGCAGATCTGATAGAATACTGATACATCAGAGCAAAGAAGGCTCCCCAAGCATAACAAAGAGCTTTGGGTGAGGTGAACAAATGACTAATAGTCACTGAGCTAGTAACAGGCATTCAGAAAGGGCCTAGAGAAAACATGTCATATTATTTTAGGATTAAAAATGGTAGTAGTAATCACAATATTCAGGAATTAAGCTAGGACCTCATTAGCCAGGGGTAAAAAATGAATAGTAGCTGTGCAAACTGCTTCTGTCATCTTACACTTTGTATCTTCTGTCATCATCTATCTACCTTCTTGTACCTTGTAGCCTATCTACATAGGAAGAAAGCAAAGGAGGTATAATTTCATTATGAATTCTGGTGGTAAGGTAACTTCTGTACCCCTCGAAGACACACTAAAACATTACACACTGCATTTCATGATAGGAAAAGCTGTCAGTGTTCATATCCCTTGTACTGCTGATGTGTGTGTTTTTGAGGTCTTCAGTTACCCAGTGGCTTCTCACAGCAAAAGAGGCTGAGAGATCCTCCCTTCTGCCAGGAATACCATACATTCCTGGTCTGAAAGCTCCATTCTCTTCACTAGTATCAGAGCTCTGTCCCTCTTTGCAATATTGTTATATAGTGTCTCACAGCCCACTGGCCAGTATTCCAATGATCTAAATCCATTCAAGTCCTGGTCACTGCCTGGATTCAATTTCAAGCAGAAATGCGTTGTACTTACATTTAGAACCAAAACTAAATGTCTTAAGTATTAGACTTGTTCCTTTGTGAGGGAGCAATTATGGACCCTTTAAAAAGGGGAAAGCTTTTCTTAGAGAAGGAGTTCTTTAACCAAAGATAGTGCCAACAACAGGTTGGGTGACTTTAAACTATCTTTTTTTAAGGTTTTGAGTACCAACTGCAAAATGGTTAGTATGTGTTTGCAGCTTTTGGCCTGTGGATCAAGTTTGGTATAACAATTAAGGTTACTTTAACAATTCCATCAGTGGATTTAAAGAAAAATGAAAAGACATTGAAGTTTACTTGAAAATTCATACATTAGCTAGCTACCAGAATAACCTTTGAAATTTAGTGTTGACATGGCTTTCCAGAGAAATTTTATGCTGTGCTTGACCAATAACTAAATGTTACGTTGGTGGTGTTGATGATGCTCTGGTAACTGTGGGATTTGCTTTAATTCCAGATTTGCATTTAATAGCTGATGGATTTTTGAACTTCTTAAAGACTGCTTTTTTCTTCTGTATTTAATTGCAGTGGAACAGCAACTTCACTAAATACCCTGGATCAAAACTGCAGTTCATTACAGTGCTTGTGATGTTTTTCCTTCCTGTAATTGTGTGTAAATATGCTTGATCTTCATAGCTGAACAGAAATCTGTTAACTAATTTTTTCTAGTAAATATTTTGTTTCTCTTTCAGTATTGAAACTTCTTGAAGATTCTCTGAGAGATTCTCCAAGGTCTCTCTGGGACTAATTCATCTATTCTGTTCGGTGATCCTGTCTATATTGTTGACTTTTTCATTTTATTTCACAGGAGTATGACAGGAAAACGTACCAGTCAAATAGACTGAGTTCATCTGAACTACAAATGCTGGCCAGGACAAAGAGACAACAAAATGAGGAGTTATGGGATGCTGGGATCTCCCATGGGCTGAGCGCCTCACAGATCGATTGCTGCAATGTCAACATAAGTATAAGCAGTGGTGATCATACAGCAACCTGGAACTCTTGTTTCCCACCAGTAAGTCTAAACCCACAGTATTTTCTCAGGGGTCTTGAATACTAAATTTTCTTTGAGTTGAAATTTAAGGTATCATTGCCAAAGGCTCTTAGAACTAACCAAGTAAAACATATAACCAAGACACACACACTTCCAGCATGTTCTCTAGTACCACCATGGATAAAGAGCAGATCTATTATGTATATTCCTTCCTAGAATCCTGAATAATCGTGTAGGCTGTACAATTCCTCACAATAGTGGCTGACAACCTGCAGGTGTGTGATATAGTGCTTAAAAATAGTTCCAAAAATGAATGAAACGCAGATATACCAGTCAGCAGCTGCATTACAGTGTGAGTAATGGAAAATAATTGCTTCTTAAAATGATAAAGTCTCATTACTGAAAAGCTAAATGTTTAAAGAACTGAAGCAGGAGAAAGCAGCAAAATTCTGCAGTAGTTTTGAGCACTTATTATGTGATTGTTAAGTATTTCACACCTTGGATCATTATTTGTCCTGGCACAAAGTGGTACAGAATCACACACAGCTGCACTATGTGACAGTACTGCTATAAGAAGCAGAGTATTTGTTGCAGTCCACCAAAAAGTATTGAATCTACGAAAGCACAAAATAACATTTCAGGAACTATATAAAGGTACTAGCAGGAGCTGCTGTAAAACTAGATAACCTCATACTCCATTTATATATCAGCAATATAGCTGGTATTTTATTACAGTTGAAGCAATAATAAACAATGAATGTGGCTTAAGTAAAGCACACAGCACAACTCTGAGGCAAATCCAATGTTAGAAAAGTAAACACAGCTGTGTTGCTCCAATATCAACTGTTGCAGAGTAAATGCTCTATAATGTTAGTTGCAAATTAGCTTCAAGGTTCTACAGGGTCCAAATAGAGGCCTGTAGCAGCAACTCTCCATAGTGAATGATCAACACATTGCTGGAACTTTGGAGTACCCTGTTAAATTAAAGTTGCAAATGAGAAGAAATGTGTTGATAAGTGGGTAATTGAACAAATAAGAACTTGATTTGCAGAGTAATATTTTGCAGGACATCAGAGAAACATTATTTGGTATTAACTATTTGATATACATCTCCATTACACATTTTGTTAACTTAATATTTCCAATGTGTTCTCTCCATACTAATTAAATAGGCTCAAAAAATTGTACAAATCTGCAAGACCAGACAAATGGAACTCAATTAAATATAGAAAATAGCAGTCTCATTAATTTTTAGTAGTTTAATTATAAGGAAATTGATAAGAATATTTAGACACATCAGTTTGGTTAATACAAATTACGTGACTGAAACAAAATGAACTTTTAAAGTAAAATGTACTATTGCAGTATTCAGTGAAGCACGTGATTGCAAAGAGATTCTTTGATCTCACTGCCTTGATCAACTTCTGTAGATTCAATCTAACAGTGTTAAGATATAATAGGTTAGTAATATAAATTGCAATTTAATATAGTTGTAGTTTTTCATAACATCCCTTTATGGCCATCTTTCTCTACATAATTCAAACATAAATGACAAGATTTTGTCTTTGAGAGTGTTCTTCACATTTCATTCAGCTGACTGATGAGTTTGGTTTACACATTCAGCCTTGTCAGGTTTCTCCTCTACATTTTGCAAGGTGGACATTGAGGGTTTAAGAGCCTAATTTCCAAGGAGGGATATCTTAGGAAAGAAACCTAATCTTTCTCAGAAAAAGACTAACCACTTATTCCCTCACAAAAACAAAGAAATTCAGCTTTCCTGGTACCCATTTACCTCAGCCTTTATGGAGAGCAACACAGGACCAGTACAGTGTTGGTCAGTCCTCAGAATCTCCTGTTTCAATTCATATTTTCCTTGCTGAGAGATCAGCCAGAGCACCAGCTGTTCATAGATATGATGAAAGTTTTTTGAGTATGGACTTGTGTGTTTAGCACTACTTGATGTCCCAGCATGTCCCAGCATTTGGAAAAATGCAGAGTATCTGTGTGAAAGTGATCATTCACTTTGTAGACCTTTGGTATCTAAGATGCTTATTAACGACATTTATTAATGGAGGTGATTATTTAATCACCCCCCATTCTTTTAATACAAAAGCTTTTAAAAGAGTAGTTGGGGGAATTGTTGGCTTGCTGATGTTGAATGTTAGTGTATTTTGTATGCTTGCAACGTTTCAGAAGACTTGAGAGTAGCAATGCTGTGCCAGTATTCAAAGGGTTAACTGAAATGAAAAAGTCTGAAGTCATGCATTCTCCTTCTGTAAGGCCTAAAATCATGGAACTGTAGAATACTTTGGTTTGGAAGGGACCTTTAAAGCACATCTGATCCATCCCTCCTACCACTGGGCAAGGACACCTTCCACTAGACCCTGTTGCTCAGGTCCCATCCAACCTGGCCTTGAATATTTGTAGGGATGGGCAGTCACAGCTTCTCTGGGCAACCTGTTCCTATGCCTCGCCACCTGCATTGTAAAAACTTCTTCCTAACATCTGGTCTAAATCTACCCTCTTTTAGTTTAAAACTGTTTCCCTTTGTCCAACCACAACAGGCCCTGCCAAAAACTCTGTCCCCATCATTCTTGTCAAGCCTCCTTTAAGGTACTGCATGGCTGCAATAAGATCTTCCCAGAGTCTTCTTTTCTCCATGCTGAAAACTCCAGCTCTTTCAGCCTGTCTCCATAGGAGAGGTCTTCCAGTCCTCTGATAACTTTTGCAGCCCTGCTCTGAACTCACTCCAGCAGGTCCATGCCTTTCCTGTGCTGAGGACCCCAGAGCTGGAGACAGGACCCCAGGTGGGGTCTCACAGGGGCAGAGTAGAGGGGCAGAGTTTCCTCCCTGAACCTGCTGCCAGTGCTTCCTTTGGATGCAGCCCAGGATACAACTGGCATTCTGGTCTGACAGGTCATGTCTAGCTCTTCATCCCCCAATATTCCCAAGTCCTTCTCCACAGGGCTGCTCTCAATCTCTTCATCCCCCAGTACTAGTAAACTCACCATTTCTTCAGTTTCCAGTTCTTATAAAGTGTTCTTTAATGTATGCTTATTCTTTATATATATTTATTATCTAAAAATATATGTGTAGAATAAAAGCAGATTTGTTTTTATGTCCTTGATCTTTAGTACCACCATCGTTTGAGTTGAGAATTTTCAAATGCTCAATCCTTCCAAAATCAGATGTACAAACTGCAGAAAAGTTTATAGAGATATATATAGATATAGATCTGTAGCTATCTTCCAGTTGCATAGGAAAATTATTTTAGCAGTGCAGTATATAGAAAAGAAAAAGAAATTATCCTCATGTTGGAATTTGAGAAATTAAGGACAGCTTGAAATTCTTGTCATCATTAAACTTTCATGCTTCCATGTGTTTCCAGGTTGTATCTTTCTGATTCTTTAAATCAGTAGTATCAATTGCTTACTCTTATGTTTTTCAAAGATAAATAAGGAGCATTTTCTTACAATTTTTTCTTAATTTTATACATCTGTGTCCTTTAGGTGGAAGCTATGGCAACAGCACCACCAGAAGGCAGCTTTTTGTGTATCTTTAGTTTTGAAATACCTTTGATATTTTGCAAGGCAGGGCAGGGTATAATCATGTTAGGTAGTGAATATATGTATCAAAGTAATATTCCATATATAAACCACATTCTATGTGAGTTTATTTTTTTTTATCACTTAACCATTTTTAGCCTGATTTCCAGAGTCATTGAAAAGTGTCATGTTACTGACTTTAATGAATCTGAGAAACCCTTTTGAATGTAAAGGCACATAGATCAATCATATTACTGAGTTGCAGTTAGAACAGATGTCCTTAAAGAACTACAAAACAGAGATATTCAAATTGTGGGTTTATATTCTATGATAGTTTACCAAGAACTGAATAAATGCTGTCAGGAGAAAATGTTTAAATGTAAGTGGTTTAGCTGCTGCTGTAAGCTATGACAGCCAAAAAGGAATAAAATCACGTTGAATATTATACACTACCAAGCATAGCCTCAGTTATAAATGTGAAAAACTTCTTCTTTAAAATGGCTCTACTTCGAAGGAGAATTGTAAACCCTTGTAAAATGTGTGTAGGGTGCAGTTTCAATTCAATAATATGTGTATGTAGAGCTAAATATTTTAAAATATTTTATTTGACCATGTCTTACCTGAATGTTTTCCTAAATCTTAAGACCTGTGCTAATCTGTGCTAGATTTGTAACACTATGAAAGACACAGTTCTATATATTGCAGAATTTAATGTGAAGTTTATGCCCACACATATATACATTATCCAAGAGAATTTGCAAAGCTTACAAAACATTTCTAGTTAAATGCCTTGCTTTATTCTGGAGATCCAGTGAGACTTTCTTGCTCTGTCAGAGAATTGGCCCATTCAGCTTCATGGATAGTTGTTTACACACTTCAGACACCAATTTAGATACAACACAAACATTCTGGAGAAAGATCATCTGTACAAGAATTCAGGATATCTTACTGCATATGGCCCCTGTTTCTGAGTCAGAAATGCAAAGGAGGATTCTCCTAATTGCTTATTGATATATCTGGAAGCTTGTAGTGGTATAATAGTGATAAAATGTTGCATTAGCACAATCCAAATTATGCCACCACTAAGACCTGTCTTTCAAGTAAGGGGTGCTCTCTGGGAAGAAAGATTACTTGTTCTTCAAGCAAATTCCTAAATATTAATTCAGTCACATAAGTCTTGATCTGAAAAATATTTGGAAGAGTACTTCCAGGTTCATGCCTAATTTTTGGAAGGTCTTCTGGCCTCCTTTGTGAGTTTTCAGAAAAGAAAGACACTTAACACAAAAATGGTCTGGCTGTACTAAAGTCTGACAGACAAGAGGAGTGATATTTAAACCCAGAATTATGCCAACTGTGAGCTCAGTTTGACAACTCCTGAAGGAATCTGTTCACATCAAGTCAAATTGCAAAACTGAGGCAGAGTATTCTTTACTATGAAATAAGACTAAAAATTATTTAGACATATATTCTGGTTCACAGACTGACTAATTCACTCTCTGTCTTGTCCTCATTTTCCACTATCATCTGGGAATTGCACTATCCACCACCAGGCAGTGAGTCATATTTGGTAGTAATTAGGATGTCATTCATCCTGAACATATATTTTACAATATCCCTTTCCATTTTCTGAAACCATGAGGTTTCTGAAACTCATTTTTATTTTGATTTTTGTTTTTAAAAAATCATTTCACAACACTTTTTATTATTTTAGCATTTAATGTACTAAATTGTACAAGAATTGTTAATGTATGCTTACATATTCACTTCTTTTGCATTTCCTTCAATGTTTTGTTTAGAACTGCTTTTGAGGTGTGTAATAACGGCAGGGAGACGCTCTTCTGTAGAAGTATTTATATTCTGGGAGAAAATGTATTTGTGGATTTTAGAATTCTTGTATTTTTATGTAAGTTTATGAATATTGATCTTTCTTTTTAATGCCATAAACCAAATGTAGTTTGAAACTTTTGGGGAATATATTTACAATGGGTAGGTCGGATTTGACTGGAAAATTATCATATTTTGTATGAATATTCATACAGTCCACTGTTAGCTGTTCATGAACAGCTTAATCCAGGCTTCAAAGCTGCAGTGCCATGGAGAATCATATGTGCTTCACCTTCATTTGCAACTGCTAAAATTACTGTTATTGCTGCTTCTAACCTGGTCTGCCAGCCCTCTTACCTCTCCCTTGGTGTTTTCTACTCTTAAAAATGGTGCGTTCTGCACAGAGCCTACCAAGAGTTCCTTCCCATGCTTTGTACACATGTTCTATCCAGACTCTTCTGTCAGACAAGACTTAATCACCCTGCATCTCTGAAGATTCCTGACTGTCCCAACACTATCACAGGCAGCAGAGAAATAACTGTGTGATCAACTCCTTAATTCATATGTATTTCTACCCAGTTAAGAATCATCTTTAAAATTGTACTTTTGTACAGTTAGGACCAGAATATCTATTTTTAATTTTGCAGATAAGAAAAAAGACTGTAAAATTCTAATATCAGAAGTTGCAAGTGTATATGCTCATACCAGATCTCTGACATACTTCTAAACAATCTATTATTTTTGTTTTCCACAGCCCGTCAGTCAGGAGCACCACTATCAGAAAGAAATGAGCCCACTTTCTCATTCCAACCCACGGTAAGATTCCATTTATAGCCCAGGCAGTAAGGATTCAGTTAGAGTGTTCTGAATATTAAATGTGACACTCTTTGATTTAATCTTCAATCTCTTTTCAATTGCAACCTCCTCTCAGAGGGCTTTCTTGCTCGTTTTAGTCATTGTCTACAGTATGTCTGAGCTGTCTGGGAACACAGAACTGAATTCTGCATGTTTTGAATGTACCACTGTGTATTCAAAGTGTCTGACACAGGCCTTGCTCCTACATCTGCTTTGATGTGTGATTCAGCAAATCGTCCTCATCTCACATACGTACACTCTCATCTATTTCTTTCTCCCTCTCTGCTTTGAAGGCTTAGAACTAAAATTCTATATGTGACTGTAGGTGTCAGAGAATCGATTTGTTCCAAAAGATTTTAATGCTACTTATTAAGAATGGGTTTTTTTCAATAGCTAGCCCAGATAGGAAAGGGGGTTACAACACTCTGGGATAGAGAAAGGGATCGTGCCTACAGCATATTTTGTCTGTCAGGCTTTTAGCTTGATCTGTTTTGTGTGGAATCAGCAACAAAATCCCTGTGACTTTAATGTAAGGTAAGATGACAAGGGGAGAAGGTGGTTAAGGAAAATTAATCACATTGAGACTGTTAAGATAATCAAGATTAATTATCCAGTTTCAGACCTGCTTTGTACCTGTGAAACCCTAACATCATTTTGTCAATTTTTTAACTGCCTGAACAAGAGGTGTACTAATTTTTAAAAGCAGTCCTATTTCACTTTCACTTGGTGCCATTAATGTGGATTTTTCTTGTCCAAGTTTTAACTGGATGATGTATGTGTGTTGGGGGGCAGGGATAGGAGGAGAGGACATTTCAGTTACAACTTCTTTATGTTTTACCAACAGTCTGTAATGTTTTATGAGAGCTCATTGTCAGGCAGTTGTGCAGGATAATATGTTTCTCCTCACACAGATGTTTTCAGCCACTTGTCTCACTTGCTATCCATATTTTTATGGATTCAAAAACTTCTGATTAGATTTTATGAAGTGAACAATCTGAAACTTTCTATGCAAGTTCACCCAGATGCATCAGTTATTGCAAGACACAGCCATATATTCCCAATATATTGCTGGAGTTATATAATCCTGGATTCCTGTTCCCTTTCACATGTAAATCAAGGTATTTATGTTTGTCTAAAAGCTCTGCCTTGGGTGATGGTTGTATAAGGAACCATCTCCTTATGAGTTGTTGAATGGATGAAGTGGACAGAGGTAATTGGGTGCAGTCCACAGAGTACAACAGGAGGTATCTTGAGACAGAACTTTGGACTCTTGATTCCAAAGTTGATTTTATAGTCTGATGACATTATAACTGCCTATACTTAAGTGCAAGCTACATTGTTTGTCTTCTTTTTGCCTATACATTGGTTAAGTCAGGTTTTATTAAGTTATTTTTATGCATGTGCTAAAGCAATTTGGTACTTGGTACATTTTATATACTGAAAAAACAAATAAACACCATTATCTGTAAAAAGAAAGTGTTTCATCATATCAAGTTAATATGATCAACAATGAAAACTTGCATTTCCATATAATAAAATTTAAAACAAAATAGTATAATTTATGACTTAGTTCTTATGCTATTTTAATCCAGTACACACAGTAGACTTAAATTTCCCTAGAAATCATTTTCGAGAAATGCAGGTGGTATTCATAAAGTACCTGACTTGCAAGTGCCTCATAAATTCAGTAACCCTTGTGAACTGCCAGAAAAGCATTATTGGGCTGTAAATACAGAAGATGACAAAATTATGATGTCAGTTTGCATCATGATATAAAAACTGGAGATGATGTGACTTGAATACCATTATTCACATCGTTACCTTTCATTTGTAATGGAGAACTGTAATATTTTTCACAGAGATTGTGTACCTAAATAAGGGGGAAATCAAATTAATAGTAATTCTATAACTTAGTTCCTAGACTGGTTTTAAAGGCAATTTTAACAAAGCCTGTATAAGCAACTAGAAAATGTCTAAAACTTTGTAAGCCTACTATAGCTTTGTAGGGAACAAATGGAATATTTGAAATACAGCCCCTTTAGGTGTGTGGGTGTAAATGCTATGGTATAAAGGCAGTTACATTGTGCATTTACTGAATGAACAAATAGTTTGTTGTAAAGAGGGGTAAAGAACAGGTCGTGAGTAATTTTTTAAAGTGTAGTATTTTCTGGGAAATGAAAAGAGACCAATGTGGAAGTTATTGTCCAGCAAATGTAGGTTCTGTCCATAATAAGATAAAAGGACAAGCCAGGAAAGAAAGCCTGTGAAGGTAATGGAAATTCAGTCAATAAAAAGACTCAGATTGACTCATTGTCCATTGGTTCTGCTGGGTAAAGGTCATAATTCTGCCAAGAATATTGCTCCTGCCGTACAAATCACCCCACCTGGTGCTGCTCTGCAAGGCAGAGAACCAGTTAATGAAAGGAGACATCTGAGTGCAGAGGCTGCTGAGCCAGAAGCGTGAGGTGATGTGCAGTGTTCTGGCCCTGGCCGTGCAATTCCCACAGCTGATGTGCTGCTGGCAGAACTCGGGAATTGCTTTCTTCTCTGCAAAGTGGGAGCTGTAGCCATCTGTGTTGCTTCTTCCTCCAGTGCAAGAACTCCATTTTGCTATATAACCAGCATCTGCTTAGTATGATTTTGTCCTCCAAACTATTTGTGTGTCATGGAAGGTTTGGAAGTTCTACTAAAGGAAATCCTAGAAGATAGTAAGTGTTCTAGAATTTCAGCCATTCTGAACTGTGATATGCAGAGCTGCTCTCTGAAAAGGTCACTTGAACGTAATTTATTAATAGACTTTTATGAACTTCCATAGATGCACTCCAGAAAATTTATTTCTGATAAAAGATGATTTTTTTTTTTTTTTTTTTTTTTGCCTTTGAGAAAGGTTTCAACTTATTAGAAAAGCCCTATCTTTATAAACATTGCCTCACTAGATCCTGTCTTGGCATCCTATTCAACTCTTCCCAAACTACCAACTTAAATTTGTTCCTCTTGTTTGAACAGTTGCTCCCCAGAAACTGCACTAAAATAGGGCACAAATATTTCAACATAGTATTTATTTGAGTATCCTTTCACAAAAATTACATTTTACTTAAATAATTTTGCACCAAATGTGCATGGCCAAATTTTCAATTAGGTTTCACCCAGATGTTTCTTTTTTCAGTTTGTTCTATCTAAAATCAGCTGATAAGGCCTGCAGCCTCTGACAAATGATCAAGAGCCACTGACCTCCCTTCATGTGGGCTTGGTATGAGCTGACTTAAGCAGGTTGTCTTGTCATTGTAACCTACATTTGTTAAGTCAGACTGATTGGGATGTCATTAACAAACAAAAAAAAAACCAAAAAACCAAAACCAACACAATCGACCCAAAGAAAAGTAAATAACATTTTCATTCCTTTTATGGTAAATATTATAGATTTGAGATTTGTCACCACAAAATGCTTCACTGGTATGGAGAGTGGTGTGTTTGAGGAGGACAGTAACTTTTAAAAATAAGTTGTTGGGTTTACCTTAAGGAAAAAAACAGAACCCAAATCCTCAGTTGCTGCTTTATCCTATAATGCGATTTTCCTATTTCTGTAATGATATGCATGCACAGCACTTCAGGTAATGAATCACAAAATGCATAAACATGTACCTTTAACTAAAAGTATCTTTTAATTCTATTCAAACTTGATGGCTGGTAAAATCTAGGTATGTTAGTTATAAATATAAATTATGTGTAGATACAATGAACACCTCTTTCTGTGGATTCTGACCACTCTATTGGTTTTAGGGAATAAATTATTTCTTCCTCTTTCTTAGAAATTTTCTTCTAGATAAGTCTTTTTTTAGAACCTATCATTATCATATATATTGCCTTTATCGTGGTATCTGAAATTTGCATAATTTGCATAATATCAGTGATTCCAGTATAAAAACACATCAGCTGTAAACTTTCAAATATTAAAAGTATCTTCAGCTTTGAGACTACCATTCAAGTACTCTCATCCATCCCAGATGAAAACTAAACATTCCAATAGCTCGTGCTCTGTTATTATACCATTGAGAGATTCTGTAAAATTAAATTCACCTAGGAAATGATGCAGTAAAAGAGGGATGGTAGCTATAACATTTATTTGCACTACACCAGAACCTCTCCCTCATGCAGGGTGTGAAATTCAGGCACAAGAGGCCTTTGTATTTCCATGCAAAGGTTTGAATAGCAGAATAACTTAGTTAAGAAGCACATCTAAAGACTGAGTTTTTCAAACAAAGAAGCATATTTATTCTTATGATTCATTATAAGATAATACAACATCATTACTTCTACAAAGCAGACA
Organism: Cettia cetti; assembly: GCA_013401135.1. NCBI lineage: Eukaryota > Metazoa > Chordata > Aves > Passeriformes > Sylviidae > Cettia > Cettia cetti. The sequence continues at coordinate 13,978 of VZUI01039333.1, forward strand.
ATATTACATTATGAAGTAATATAAAATTACACAACAGTTGTCAAAATAAGTGAACAAGAACAATGTATCACAAAATGTACTTTGGTTTTTATTTTACTTGTTCAGTTACTTACCCACAAAATAGAGTAATTTGCAGTAGATCTCCCAGTTGTTAATCTGAATTAGTGAAGTTCTGCTGCATTTGTCAGGCAATAATGTGCATGAAAAAGAACATGACAAAAGAAGCAAATGGTAAAGGAACCATCTAATTAAACAGGTTACATTTTTTAATCATGATGCTAAAAAGCTTAGCTGAAGAAAGGTTATGGAGAACCAAGTGGCTAACATGTTAAAGCTTGTTAAAATAATCCAAAAATGGCTCTCCCTTGTATAGGAATCTAAAAACATGAAAACGTGGCAGCATATGCACTAAGGATTTAAATATAAAATATGGCAAGTACGTCCAAACATGCTGTTACATCCATGTCAGTGTAAGGTAGTCTATCTCTTTTTTTTTTTTCTTTAGCCTCATGACTTACTAATTATTTTATTGGTCGCACACATTTTCTGGATATTCCTGGGCCATTTAAACAAAGGCCATGCTTACATGTAAAGATGGAGAATAGGCAGTAAAAGATTTATCCTCTCAGATATATCAGGTTGAAAGGACAAGATCCCTGTTCCCAGACTGTTACAATCTCTCTTTCCATACTCAGCTGAAGCGGTGCTATGGCCCTTTACCCATGTGGCTTTTTCCAGGGCATCTCCAGTGTTTCTGGATGACAGTTTGCTTTGGTCCAGCCACAAGCCAGCACCTAAGGCCAGCACCTAAGTTTCTGAAAACTGTGAGAGCCTTGGGAACTGCACAGAACAGTCACATGCCGTTGGTGGCTGGTTATGGAAAAAGGAATTTGATTGCAACAAGACTTCCTAGTCACTAGATTCAGGTGGTTCCTGAACTGGTAGAACAGTAAAATATAATTTCTTTTAAAAATTGTATTTAATTGTTAAAAATATGCAAAAAAATAAGTACATCCTACCTATCAGACACTTCATTAAATGTGAAAATCCATTTGATTCACTGATCAGTGAGTATCTAATGTAATGACTAAAATTTACTTGCTTAGGCTAGATTAACACAAAGGAATTTTGACACACCTTTGCAAATTCATTACTTCCAATTTATACAGCTGACCTTCTGATAAATGCAACACATCAATCAAGGAAGAAATAGCTAGTGCTTTACTTATATAAAGTGTTAAAACACTGGTTTTCTCTACTAGTGCCATTTATATTGCTCGTGAATATCAAGATTATAATCTAGCCAGCATGCTAACATAGTGATGATATAAAGGTTGAGTCTGTAAGTAAAATTAAATGTTCTTTCCATTTAACAGAAGGTATGTTAGCAATTGCATGTATTTAACTACAAAACATCGACCAAATAGCAAAATATAATAATTACTAAGCTGTTAAAACTCCAATTTCAGGTCATTCATATTTTTAGATGTAGATGACTGTGTATGGTTTTAATAACCTGCACAAAGTTATCATTTCAACTTCGATAATGAAAGAAAAACTTGAAAGCATTAACAGGTCAGATTTCCAGCAAATTCCAGTCAGCATGATTGTAGTGTACATACCTGGAGTAGCGCCTAACCTTATCCAAATATCTTGTTTAGCAAGTAGAATTCACATCTCCTTTGTTATCCTTGAATCCAATCTAGCACCCCTAAGATAGTTCATTTACAGATTTAAGATTTCAAGAGCAGATTCAAGTGTTCCCTGCGGAGTTGCGCTTGTACTTTTTATGATCTCATGGACAATTAAATATTTTAGCTTTTAAGGAAGTCCCTGCCTCCATTGGAAGTGCAGTGTTTGGCAAAATGGACTTGCTGAAGTGATTTGGAGGAAGGGAAAAGGCATTTTCTAAATATGCTTGTGATTTTCTCAATCTTAGTGCTAGGAAAAAAAGAAAGTTCCAGTAAGGCATGCAGTAAATGAAGATATTATGTATTAGGGATGGAATGAATCTGTCACTTTGACGGATTGTGAGGCAAAGAACAGATTAACAGATTACTCATAGTCAGAATGCAGCTTACTGTGAAAAATGTGCAGGAAATGATAAGTGTTGCTTTGTGCTGATTTAATGATATCTTGAAACTACAGTAGCACTCCAGGAAAATAACACAATTTTAGCTCATGGCTTGCTTTTTTTTCAAATCATCAATGTATTTCCAGATAGCCCTTAAATGCTTTTCAAAATAGAACTTTCAATTCATGCAAAGTCATAAGAAGATATATATTTATGTTATTTTTCAAGAGTTTTGTTAAAATATGCATTCAAAAATCCTTGATTTTTATGTATAAGTATACTCTGTATTCTTTTGATAGTATATCTTCTGCTTCTGTGAATTCACTCAGTTTTTCATTTAAAAAATGCTGGTTTCCCCACCTGGAACTGAGTAGCACTGAACAGTTATCGATGTATAAATTAATACTGAATGTGTCTTAGTTTGTGGAATTTTTATGGAAAAACTTACAAATTTTCAAGACCTTGAATTCTTTAAAGCATTTTAGATACAATAATGGACAACTTAAAGCTCAGGTGATTTCATAATTATTACAGTCATATGTAGTGGCAGGACCTGAAATTAGTTTCAACATACTTTCAAATAATAATTGCATTTTGTACATACATCAAACAGATCTCATTATTAATAGCCTACAAAAGTCCTTGCTTCAACTACTGAAGCTATTATTGAAGAATTTATTTCTATCAAGGTACTTCTATTAAAAAATAAACCCAAACCTCCCATTATTGCATAAGGGATTAACGTGTGACAAAGCAGAAACTAAATAAGTGTGTGTAGGTAATTTGGTTTAAGTTAATGAGGTTACACATGTGCCTGAAACTGATGAGATATGGAAATAATTGAAAATTCACATCTTTTAATCTAGAGGAACCTAACCAGCAACTCATGCTCCAGAAAAAAATTGGATCAGGGAATAGATGAGGAGTCTTACAAAGCCAGGTGACTTTTTATTAATTTATCTAAGAACTGAGATAGTCTTTACTAAACTTTCTTAAATAGATATAATTAAAACTAAAAACCTGAGGAAAGTAACTCTCTGTGTTAGAAGAACAGGACCATACTTTAGATGAGAGCTGCCACTCTGCATTCAGTGCATCATGGTAAGATATCACTTATGCACTTTCAGCATTTGCACCAGGAATTGCTTCACATGATATTCAATATTGTTAATACAGCAGAAGTATGCACTGAGAATTAAGTTGATAGCCACACAAGATGTCAGAAATTGGTCCTTTTTTGTTAAAATATTTTTACAGTTGATTCATACATTGGCATTTTCTGGCCCTCCACAGTTACTCAAATAATCCACTGTAAAAATACAGTTCAGCAAATGTGCTCCTCTTACTTCACCCAGGCACAAGTCCATTCTCCTCTTGAGTTCATAAAAATTCACTAAGTAGATGCAGTTAAATACGATCTTTTGTGGTTTTGGTGATTGTACCCTTCAGGTGCTGAATAGACTGTCAATCTGATGTGCTCATAATGATACAAAACTAATGCTGGTTTTTCATTCCCTGATTTGATATAATGGAGCCCTTGCCTTCCACTTTTGCAGTATACTACAAGGCTGAACAAATATTCATTTTAATTTTGGTACAGCTTGTTGGACAAAATCATACTAAAACTTTGAAGTTTTTTAAATTTCTTAATAAAGTAGATTAAATGATCCCATTGAATTAAGTAATACAAATTAAATGTGATCCAAAAGAAATGCAATAAAGTATGCTATCTCAAGACAGGGCACTTTTAAAAAACTTTATACTAAGTGATTTGACATTTTCTCAGTCTCCCAGTCTGCAAAAGTATCTGTGAAAAATCAGAGTATCAAAGGTGTTCATTAAGATTTTAGTGAAAAACTTCTAATTCCAAGGATTTTGGTTGATGGTAATAATTTTAATACATTGTTATTGATAAGTACTACTTAATAAAGCATCACTAATTTTCTCAACAGACTTTGCTTATGGAGGCCTTTTTTCTGCAAAATTTAACATACTGTCATAAAACTGAAAATTATGTTCATACGTCCAAAAGATTGTTTTGCTTTCCATCACAGTTGAGCTGTCATGTGACATTTCACTATATGACCACTATTACCTGAAAGTATTTTTAAATAACTTTTAAGTAATATTTTCTAAGAAAATTTAATAAGATTATATAACATTTCCATTTTATTTTGGTATGGACAATAGCTTTCAGAATAGTGAAGAATTTTGGTGCAAGCACTAAAGGTACATGATACTGTTGAGTGTGTGTGGAACCTATTCTGAGCCTTCCTGCAATGCAGCTCACAATGTCAAAAGACAGTATTTGGCATTCCACTCTGTTATCAGGAAGCTCTAGATGGTTTATTTCACATTGATTGTATTGATTACAGCTGGAGGCATTGATAGCATAAATAGAGTGGTTTTAATTAGTCAGACTGTGTGATTTGCTTTTCTGTTTTAATGAGATAAACTAGTTTCTTTAAAAATATATATATATATTCTTTATTCACTCAGAGTAAAACCACAATAAATAGGAACATAGACCACAGTCTGTGTTTCTCAGAACACAGCCAGTTGCCTTCACGCTAGTCCTTGACCTCTTGTCAAGGTCTAACATATCTTTCAAGATGCTTTTTTAAAATTCACTGAAACCCTCTGTCCCACACATAGACACACACACGTGCTTTACTTGCTTCCTAAAGCAACTGCAGATTTTACTGTGGAAAGTTTGGTGTGACTGCTCAGCAGCAGCATCTGTCAGAATTCCTGCTGTAAACTCCTCAGAAGTTTATTCATCAACTGCCAGCACTTAATCTCTAGTGTAATTTAACCAAGAAGATTTCAGCACTCATGAGCTTTTTTAAAATATTCTCTTCAAGATTTTAGAAGGTTAATTTAGACTTTGCTAACTAATCTGCAGAAGCAGTAAACCAGTTTTAATATACATTGTGTAAAATGTTTTATCCCTGAAAGTAATACTAAGTTAACATTGAACCCTAATACTGTAATGTTTTAATTACATGTATTGGTGGGAGGGGTTTGAATAGCAAAACTATTTGTTTTTATTGGTCATTGAGAGAAAAAATATGAACTGAATCAAGACTATCTTAATAGGAAATATTAAACACATCTCAGTTGCTTCTGTCATTGATAAAAACTTTTTTGCCTCCTTCTAGACCCATCAAAATCATTAGATCTTACACTTGCACCTCCTATAAAAAGTAGCTATTCATCTACTGAGTCAGATACATTAAAATAAGTATTAATATGAAACTGAACACCTTTATGTAATATTTGACTCCAATAAATGAAGGACAAAATCAAAGATAAAATCACCCAGCTACTCAAAAAATCATCCCATCTGTGATTTCTCAGACTAAATATTTCATGCAGATCTTCCAGATATGAGACTTCAAACTAAAATTCATTGATTTCCTGAGTAATAAAACCTATTAATATAGCACAAATACTGATTTAACAACAGATTACCTTGTTCCCTCATTGTTTTCTAAATGAATTGCCTCTTTCTTTTCCATTTGAGGTAATTTCCTTACTGTCTTTCTTTCCTTCTTGCTAACATCCTCTGTGCTTTACAGGTATTATTTTCTTTAGGAATTCCCTGATAAATGTTTTATATGAAAAACATAAATACTTAAATGCTTTTATGCCTGACTGGTATAACTGCTTATGTACTGTAAAGTTTTTACATTTTTTAACTGTATTTATTGGTCTGACTAAGATAATTCTCTTTAGAAGTGAGCACTGTCTTTCTCTCTCCTTGCGCTTTTGTTTCAGCAGTTGTCCGAGCAGAAATATTCTCGTTCTTCTCTGGTTCTCAAACATTGCTCCCTTTTGCCAAAGCTGTAGTGAATGTGGAATGAAAGGTAGCTTGGGAAGCAGTGTAGATTAGCACTCACAGTACTCCCTGACCTTCCCTGAATTTGATGCAGCTTATCTGAGAAATCACCTTTGCCTTTGCTGACTTTGTGTTTCAGTGCAATTGTAGAGAATCAGAAATTCATGCTGCTGCTTTGTGCTGTCAGCCCACATCCTGTGAGGATGGTCAGATTCTCATGATTATGGTGGCTGATGTTCAGGCAGATCGAGCCACACATGCAAGGGACAGAAATGGAAAATATATTCTACCATGCTACTGTGTATCAGCCTGCATTCATCTGTTATTCCTAAAATCTTCTGAAGATTTGGTGTAGACAAAGAGCCTTTGGCTGCATGCAGGGAATGCAGTTATGGTGACAATGACAGACAGCTAATAATGAGAAGTCTAGGCAAGCATGTGGCTGTGTGGATTGGTTGTACCAACTCCCACTGGCTTAGCTGAACAGCAGAAGAGAAGGATTGACTGTGAAGTTGGCCATACATGTGAAAATAATGTCACATTGTAAGAAAATTTTAATGTTTTTTTACATTTTGACATGATGCAAAATTCAATATATCTTCCTTTAAATCTGCCATACTACTTGCTGGATTTCTACACCAACAGTTCTGTTTCCTGAGGCGGAAAATTAGTTTTTTCCAGTTTGACTGCAAACAGATAGGTGGTTGTCCCCGGATTCAACCCAGATTATGCACACATGCCAACAGAAGATGATGTAGAATCAATAACAAGTCCAAAAGTAGCAGAAAAACAAAAGAAAAAGTGGTCAGCATATTCTAGCAATTGTACCAGGTGACTGAGCCTTGCCAGATTTCTCTGACAGAAGCAACTTGTACATGAGATCATGAAGACTTTTCAGAAAATACAAGTGTATTACCTATTTCCTTGGTGTTGGACAATCAAGTTGAGACAATTACAGTTTTAAATATAAAGAAATATGCCAAGCTTTGGAAAAATGTATCCCTTTTAGACAAAGCCATGAATGCTGAAGCTACCTCTACAGCTCTGGCTAATCGCCCCAACCTGTAGCACAGGTTCACATGCATAATGCTTCTCTGCCAGCTGTTGGAACAGCCAGACATAAGTTGAATCAATCCCAAACCAAGTTTAATTTACTCTTTAGAGCTGCACTGCTCCCATCAGCATGAAGCAAACATATGGGAATTTATCCCCTTCCATACCTCTTGCCTTGCAGTGAAATAGGTTGGTTAAAAATGTTAGATCTGGTTCTATCAAAATGAGATGATTCATTGAGATCCCTCACATTCTGTGTTCAAGTGTTGACTTGCAGTTTTTCCGTCTAGTTAATGATGGTATGGAAGCTTTAAGGTGTTCCTGCTCTTCACTGCTGGAGAGGAGAGATGGGAACTTAAGGAAACATCAGCTACACACAGTGTGCAGAGATTGAGTTTATATGTGAAAAGAATTACAAGATGTGGTCACCTGAACAAAGAATGTCTTTGTGACATGGATGTGTCCTTCCAGGGTTATCTTGCTCTGATAGATAGTATAATATGAGCGACTTTGTCACTGCACTGCAGTTTGCAATAAAAAACTGTGACAACGATAACAATAAAAAACAGCTGTTCTGCTTTCCTTTCTCTGAGCTGTAACAATCAAAGGTAGTGTTTCATAAAGTGGGGTGTGTGAAAGGAACATTGGCCTTTGCGTAAATGTATGATAGCATGAAAATAATTTTTAGAAGTTATGGTTCTAGTGTCTGGGAGAGACATAATCTGTCCATGAATATAAGAAAGTATTCTCTCCTCTATGATGAAGATCCTATCAAAATCTTTCTCTTTACAGAAGTAAATAGATACAGGACACCTGTGATAAGAGTCCTCTATATATCTTGCCAGTAGGTAGAATCATGTTACGTTCAATAACGAATTTTTATCTACTACATACAAGATTTTATAACAATAGGAAATGCATATAAAGAATTATTTATAACGTATTTGCCTAAGAATGTTTTTTCCCCCATATGAACAACATTCAAATGCAATCCAATGTTGCCTCTTCAGAAAACTGTTTGTGGCATCCATTTCCTGACTAAGCTCAGCTCTAACTCACCACCCATCCAGACAGGGAATGATACACCACAGTTAAGTGTCACCCTATTCCAGGAGCACCAAGCACTGCCAAGTCAGTGGTAACCAAACCAAACACAAACATTTCTTGTGATTGTCTTTGAGCAATCTCTTGCTTTAGAGTTTCTAGAGGGGGTAAGGATTTTTAATCAAATTAATTCCCACAGTTTGTTCCTTCCAAGGCTTTATTCCTCAGAAAAAGACTCTGATGGGTCCTATAGGCTTTCAAAGGCTAGCTCTGTGTGTTATGGATCACACTTCCTGTACACCCTGTGCTGAGAGAGCCACACCAGCTGAAATCTGAAAAGCAAACCTGACTTAAATTACAGATTTTAATGTGAGCAGAACAGGTGAAAAGGCTAAAGAAGAAAGCCTTAATTTAATTTAATAGTTAATTTAATAATTACATTAACTGTAAAGTTTATTTTTATAATAATAAAATCCAGCTTGATTTTGTTTCAGAACACTTGGCAACCAGCAATAGCTTTTGATTTTTAAATAATCAAAAGAATTAGAAAAAAAAATAGGAACACAAACTGTGTTTTATAAATTATATTTTGATTTGTATTTTTCAGGAACTGGTTAAATGTGTTCAGTCCCCCTATCATTCCTGAAAGCCAACAATTAGAAGAGAACACTAAATCTTCAGCAAAACAGAGAACTAACTCCAGGTAGCAATTTATGAAGACAATGGAGAGAACCTGTGTAGAAAGACACTTATAAATGTTTTTTTGTAGTGCTGGTACTGCCTTCTCATAGCTTTCTACCCTATTACTTTTTGGTTTCAAGTTCCCTTGTTTATTAATCTCAGCTCAAGGTAGCAGAGTTTTCCATGGAGTGTTATTTGCCTTTGCTAGAAGAATAACATGCAGTTTTTGTTTCCTGGTGTTCTGGCTCTATACAGATTAACTCATAAAAAATGCATCTTATTTGTTAAAAAGGAGAAATTTATGCTAATGGGGATAGCAAACCTACATACGAAAGAACACAAAGACTGAACATTCTTATTCAGAGGCATGATTGTACTTGCATAAGAGATACTTCTCTTATGAAGAAAAATTGCAGATTTAGCTTTAAATGAAATCTTAGTGTGATTTCCTGAGGACTGTTCTCACCAGAGTTACAGATGTTTGCTTATTAATGGTGTTTGCTTAGAGAATGGTAAAGACCGTAACTGAAACTGGAAAGTCAACAATAGAATAAAGAAAATACCTTGTTTTCCTCAAATTCCCTTTTTCTTATCAGTTATCGTAGGAAACAGGGTAGAAGAATCATCATCATAAGAGTATCTTCAAATGATTTGGGCTGAAAGGGACCTTGGAGCCCAGTTCCAAAGCCCCTGTCATGGACAGGGACACCTTCCCCTCAACCAGGCTGCTCAAGGCCACATCCAAGCTGGCCTTGGACATTTACATTTCCCTTCAGGTCTCAGGAATTCACTGGGAACTCTCATAAATCTGACCCCTGTAATCTGACTCTCCAAGGGGTAAAGGCATCTCAGTGATTTACTGCCTACAATAAATTATGCCTCTCAAATGGGGAACATTTTCATAGACGTAGACTTGTAATTGTTTGTGACAGCAAAATATAATTTTTCTGTCAGGAAGGGACCTTGCTTTGAAGAATCAAGTAATACTTTGTGTTAAGGGTCCTAAATAAGCCAAACAGAATTGAACAGTCATCCTTGAGCTGTAGGCAGATTGGATAAAAATTCATGAAAGGTCCCAGAGAACATTTTTCATTAGTATTACAAAATCTAAGGCTTGTTGCAGTAAACCTATAATTTTTGTAAATTTTTAATTGTGTTATTATCTTTAAAAAGCTTTAAAAAGTAAGTATATTTGGTAGTTTGTATTTCTCTTGTTATCCACACTAGAATTTCCAAACTGTTTTGTGAATTGTTCCTAAACTCGTTTTCCTTTAAGCTGAAATATTTTACATTATGTGCCTGTGATTGCACATTTGGGGAAGGGAAATTGTCTATATACCATAGCTTTTTATTTTGGCTTTTTATTTTTGTACCTTTATACAGTCAAATTCTGACTCACATATATGTAGGATGTTTGTAATTTTGATAACTTCATACAGGAACTTTTCTATCTCCAGGTACTCAAAAAGCCCCACTGTAATGAAGCAATCATTTTTCCAGGAAATAAGAGAGAATGACAAAGCCATTCCATGACCTTCCCTCCCCAAACAGGACAGTTTGGATTTTTTCTGAACTACTGGACACCTCTCTTTGTGAAAGTAGCAGAGAAGCTGCAGTGCTGTGTGATAAAGGCCTGTCTGATTAGATCATTCACATTAAACATTAAAATCTGAGTATTTTCCTAGATACCTTGGTTTAAAATAAAATCCTGATGGGCCATGGTAACTAGATGGTTTGGAGTATTATTTGAAAGAGGTGCTAAATAAATTGTATCCTGTGATATATCTCGAGGACTTTGGGAAAAACCTTTTTTCCTTATTCACTTCACTCGAGGTCAGTTATTTGTGTGGCAAAAGAGCTGGTTCATTACTGACAGTTATATACCAGATCTGAACAGCAAACTGAATGCTCAAATCCATTCCAGAAAATTCTGCTGCCCTGCTTAGTCTCACCTTTTTTTATTATTTTTTAATATCACATTAGAAAATTACATTTTCTCATGTTGGAAAATGTCCCAAGATTATTTACTCTGTCTGTGCAGTTTTCCAGTGTTCCAAGTATCACAGGAACAAAAGCATATAATCAGCACTGAAAATCTGCAATGAGTCATAATGTATTCCAGCTAGGAATTTTATCTAAAAGTATCCTTAAAGAAAAACAGTATAGCATTAGTAAATTAATAAAAATTTTTCAATTCTTATTTTTTGAAAAAATCTTTAAGTTGATGCTTAACCTTGGGGGAAAAAGATGATTCCTTTCTAAGAGAGCTTTTCACTCTATAGTTCCTTTCTTAACGTTTTCACCATTCATTAGTTAAATGGTGAGATGCAATGAGAAGTAGTCTTCTTGTCAACAGTTTTCCCAGTACAATAAGAGGAAAATTTAGACTCATAAATATGATAAATTTCCATATTTTTTCCATTATTAGGCACTGATGTTTCTGAGGTATAGACAGTGTTATGTATCTTGACATACCAAGAAAATCTCCACATTAAGTGACAGTGACAGAGCTATAACTGCTCTGGAACTTACTTTATGGTGTCTTGGTCTTAAGACCAAGGGATAAGGTTATAAAAACTCGAAGAACCACACAGTCTTCTTTTCTGGGCCACAGCTGCTGACAGTATTCATATGGTAACCCTGCAGTACATAATTGAGATTTGAGCTCTGTAGTTCATTGTTCAAGGATCATCTTGGAGAAAATATCAGCAGTGTTCTTTCCACCACACGATCTGCTGACAGCTGATCCGGTGCACTTGACTTCCATCAGCATTAGAGTATGATCCATGTATCTTAAAGTGAGATTTCCAACAAGATGTTTTCTAATATTAAAACTTAGAAAATTATAAAAGTATATTTCTGTGAAAAGGGAAAATATTTATTTTAGTTATCCAGACTGTGGTGATTATGTAAACACTGTTGACATAATCCAAATAACAACACAGTTATTTGTACATGCATTTCTGAGTTCAGAAAAAGCTGCCACATGCCTGCCCTGTTCTTTGTTATCTGGGTTTGGACATCTTGATCAAGTCCTTTTCCAAAAAAAACAACAGCTCCCCTGATTTCAGTGGGACAGCATTTCATTTAATATAACAGATATTTACAGGTACTAGCTACCTTCAGTCTTCTTTCAGCTCAACAAAAAAAACCACTCGTCCCTCTGCAATGTATATCACAGACCTCAGTTTTCATTTAAAATCAAGCTATTTTTTCACCTAAAATACTATTTAATTTTTCAGTGATTTAAGAACAAGAGCTTTGATTTTGCTTTTGCCATGAGATGCAAATTAAACTGCCAAGAGGTTTTTTCTGGCAATTTTGAGCAGCTTCAACACCAAAAGTGTGGGTGGTGGCAACATGAACAATGATGGAAATTTTCTTGGAAAATGACCTGTTGATCAGTTAATTTGGCTGCAAGCCCTTCTTTCCTATATATGCTCAGCTTGCCCAGAATGTACCACTTGAAACAAGAAAGATACCTTCTAACACAACCATTACATATTCTTGGAGTCTTATAGAAGAATATCACTTAATTTAAGTAGTACTTCTATTTAAAAAGAAGAACAGCAATGAGGTTTTCATATGTCTGCTCAGAACTCAATACTCCATGCTGCCACTGGAAATTTGTTACAACACCTAGAAATGCCTTATAATGCATTTGGGTGTCTTGTGAGATACTAAAAGAAAGAAGCCTGACTTTGAAAACAAGGTAGGTCTAGAAAACTAAGTTCTCCTTTTGGTCACATGAAAATGTATGCAGAGAATTATTGGTATAAAGGTATAAATCCAGCTAGTCCTGGATGCAATATAATTTTGATTTGGTATGAATTCAAGGCACACAGGGAAAAACAGGTATACCTTGGATGGGTCTGAAGAATTTCTTTTTCCTAATTCAAATCAGGGAGTATATTGAGTGGCCAGTTCCAAGGTAGAGAGGGAGGGACATTTAAGCATATGGGAGAAAGGTGAATAATTTTGGAGCTATGCATAGGCACTGAAAAGCAAAATAATAAAAGGAAGAATGCAGTGGAAATAACAGCATGGTTTCGGGTGAAATTGTAAGGCTGTGTGAGGGAGTGAGGCATGAACATTTGCTTGTGTACTGTGATCTGAAATAGAGAAAAAGACATTCAGTTCTTCACCTCCTGTCTGCACTGCATCACTTTTCCCAAGAGCTGTCCAAACAAAATACCCCGGTTAACCTCATTAAGTTTCCTAGGCCTGATGAAGCATCCACAGCAGGGAGGGAAACAATTTGGCTTTACCTTCTGATCTGTGGATGGAGTGGAAGACAGTTTCTTTCTGATGGTATTTGTTACATGCTACTGAGGAAACGAAACTGAAATCTCTTCTAAAAGGATGAAGTTCACACTTCTGTATGCATCAAATGCACCAACCTACTTTCTGGTCTCCAGATAATGTAACCTATATATTGCTGTGTGATCCTGGCTGTAAATAGACTCTGAGATTTTTGAAACCATTGCCATTTGCATAACAGACCATTACTTATCCTGGAGCTTTAGGGCATACAAAGCACTAAGTATTAGCAGGCTGAGTATGGGATGAACATTTATGATGAAATTCAAGATACAAATGGCATTCAACTGTGAATTATCTCCTATCAAAAAGCTGTAGATCATATGACTTAAATTTAGCTTATATGAAAGACATACAGGTTCAGAAAAGAAGCTGTAATATACAAAGCGTCTGTAAGAAAAGCCTATAGGACTTTATCAGTGTATTTTAGAGTAAAGATTCATTTCTGTTACATGAAAACTTGCTTGAATTTTACATAACTTTAGAAAAGCTAGATTTAAAATTTTTATTGTCTAGAAGAATCTTTTTCCTCTCTGATAGTAAAAGATCTTTTGCAGATTCACCTATTCTGGATATTTAGGTGACATATTGGATACCAGACACCCGAATTCTTTCATTCTTACAGGCCTTAAGCATGTACTGGCTGTCTTTGTTCAAGCTAAAAACTTATATAGGTTATTGAGAAAAATACCACGTACAAATACTTTGATCCACTATTAGTAAAGGTACTTCTGGTGAACTGCTCCATTGGACTTTGAAAAGTCCAGTTGCTAAGCAAACTCCAGCTGACCTCATTTCACCTCAGTTAAGTACAAGTCTTCAGAAAGATAATAAAAATGTGAATTGCTGTTATCTGGAAGGCAACAATTCAGAAGTCAAAAAATTATACATTTGAAAGAAAAAAATCTCACGTCTGACAGAAGGATATTTCCATGATATTGTTTGAGGGAATAAGAGTGATTTATTCTTACTTTCTCCACTTCACACAGGTGAAGATCACCTCACTGCTGAAGAAGATGAGGACGTTTTGACTCTTGTATGATCCATGTCTGAACTGTAACTTTGACCCCAATTCTGGGAAATACTACGAATTTGCATAGTCAGAACATCAGAGGATATTATTTTGTATTCATAGTATCTTCTAACTTCTTGCAAAATCTGACTAAGCCATATAATTTATTATATAACTTAAAACTTAAATTAAACAATAATTTTGCAACCAAATTAATGTATTTGGCAAATAGTGTCTTATTTTTATAGCTTTGTATTAAAATGCAGTGGAAGATCACATAGCATAAAAAGTTCCTTGTGTCTAGGATGGTTATTTGCTAGTCTGATTTATTTCCAACATTCACAGCTTCCATATGAAAACAAATGAAGCTGAATCGAGAAGGTTGGTGATGTTTATGTGTAAATCATGGTTTTACTCAAATAAAATGGAAAAAAAAATCATTACTTGCTTACTGTGTATTTTTAATTGGTGTGAGATGCTGAAGGAGGGTAACAGCTACCTTCAGCTTTACTGCTGTAACAACACAGGGCTGAAGAGTGGTGAGGGATTGGTCCAACACTGCAAAACTGGAGTCTTGTTTCAGGTAAGGCAAGGAGGTGTGTATGTGATTCATGTGGCAAGCAGTGCTTGGAGGGCAGGTTCAACATGTTTGTATGAGTTTCTCCATTACAACCTTGCAATAAAATAATGCAATTCATTTAACACATCTGTATTGAATTTCAGTGCAGTTTTCAGTGAGGGTCCCAAAGTTCTAACGTGGAGTTTTAAGTTGCCTGCATCACTGTGCATTTTGCTTTTATGGTATGTAAAATAACTACTGATCACAGAGAAAGAATACAGATGAAAAGCAGAACGTATGTAGCATTTGAAAATTAAATCACTGTATAAAATCAATCAAATATCATGAATGTATTTTATTTGGGGTTTTTTATTATTTATGGATTTATTACTGTGCATGGACACTGTGTCCTGTACTTTGATCTAAAATCCAGTTAACCTGACCCTGATGTTTTTGGCTGCTGCTCGGCTCTGAGCTCTGCCTGACATTCCCAGCCCCAGAGCAAGTGCTGCTTGCCAAGAGCGTCCCCCAACAAATAGGACACTTGTCTAAAGGGTAAATAAATCATTAAAACATCAGCTGCCAGGTATAGGAGAAAAGGTGTCACTCAGGAGTTGTCCATGACACAAGAAGTCCAAGCAATTTTGTTTTAATGGAGTTGAGTCAGTGGAACTGCTTTGGAGTCCACCAGTTCAGTACATAACACTCCTGGAGACAGCTGAAGGGAATGTGAAAGTCTCATGGCAAAAGTGATCTATAGGCATTTCTGGTGACTCTTGTTCTAAGTTTCTACTTGATTATATCCAGTGCTATCCCACCGTAATTATTTTCAAGCTGACTACTCAGTGAATTTTTAAGAATAATGTATTTGAATGTCATAAAGTGAGCTTAGTAAGCTCACTGCAAATGATTTAAAATTATATGCCTGTAAATTATATGTAATTGTAGATCCCAGTTAATGAATATCCTAGAATCAATTGAAAATGTAGTTGTTAATAGTGGCTTGGCATAAGATCAGATTGTGTATTTGGCTCTGTGGCAGGTACAAACATATCATCACAAATTGATTCAAGGAAGAGTAGCACTGAAATCCACAGGAAGACAGATACTGCACTGAGATAATTTACTTACCCCGCCTTAGCCAAAAAGATTTGTACCCGTTCTTGCTAATGCCATAATCAGTTTAAAAGTTCAGTGAAATCATAATTTTGACTTTCTAAAATCAGATGCTATGTTGTCCATGCTTGTGCATATCTGGACATTTTAGCATCATTTAGTGATCAGGACCACATTTCCTCTGTGTGTGGCAAGGGTATCTAAAATATGTTATTAATTTTCTTTCACAGCCACATGTCTCACAGGAGAGGTTAGGTGTTCCAGGGCACCACTGTGAGTCCAACCCTGATGCATCTGAGATGGCCACTCTTGGGAGAAAAGAACCCAGCTTAATACTGGCCACACACTGGTGTCAGAGGGGTTGTCTGCCAGTGCCCCTGTGGGTGGATGTGCTTGTCCTGGCTTCACAGCAGGCAGTCACTTAGCTGTCACCTCCAGAAGTGCTCCGGTAGGCACCCAGAGCTTGTGCAAAAAGGAGACCTTGGAGACCCACACTCATCCCTGCCTTTAATGAGCCAAGGAGTCAGGTGAGTGGTGACAGTAGATACAGGGTGAGTCTGTTGTTCATAGTCAAGTACAAATAGGATCTGCTTTCTTATCATTAGCACAGTAGTATTTTATAGGTAAGCAGTTGTAACCTGCTTTTCAAAATCAGCAGTTTGGGATCCTTGCCCTTTGTGTTCTAGTTAGCAGCTTTATGTCTTCAGCATCCATGGGGATTGATTGCCTTGATGCTGCAAACAACACCTCTGGCTTGAGCAGCACAAGAGGCTCACAAGGGCTCTGAGTTTTGCTCACAATGTTTTTCTTCATCATTATCCTGTGAACCTCAAACTAAAGCACTGCTGACACACAGTAGGTGCTTTGTTGAGCCAATTTGTCAAAGCCAGCAGTCATGGCAACTGATGAGGAATACAGAGATTTGCTCTTAGCAGTCATGTGCCATTTTTGAGCCCATGAGAATCACACAGTTCTCACCAGAGCATGCTTTCCAACAGGTGAAAATACCTAAGTCTGGGTATAAAGTTTCAGGTTAACGAAACTGCAGGGATTTATTTCTACAAACCTGGCATCAGTTACGATTTTTGGGAACAGAAATTTTGAAATGCAGTGTATTTTAGTAAGGCTTCATTAATGTTCCTTGGACCTGCATTAAAAATAGAGGAATTGAAGTTAGCTTGGTAGAGCTGCTGGAGTCAGCAGATCACAAATCAACCAATTGGTCTCTCAGGCTTTTCTATGTTCCTTACACCTGTGAGACGTGACTGATATCTCTGCTTTGCTTCTGCTTGCTAAGAAAGAGTCAACCAGCTTTCAGATAGTTCAGAAGGAAGAAGAAATCTTTAAAACACATTTTATTGCTTTAAAACACAGCCCAGAGCAGTGTTGCTGAAGTGATTCTCCTCATTTCTCATTCTTCTTGTCTTAGGTCCACCTACCAGGGTTTTCTCCAAAGTCCAGCCAAACTACCAGGTTTCAGCCTTCAGGTGTCTGTGGAGAGCAGCAGCACGGGAGGTGCAGATCACAGACAACCTGGTACCATGTGGTATCCCATGGGCTCCTCCAAGCAGCTCTAAGACTTCACACACACAGATACACACACAGCATCACTAGGTTGGAAAAGACGTTCAAGATCATTAAGTCCAACCCATGCCCTAACACCTCAACTAAACTACAGCACCAAGTGACACATCCAGTCTTATTTAAATACATCCAGAGATGGTGACTCCAGGCAGACCATTCCAGTACTTTATCACCCTTTCTATAAAAAGCTTTTTTCCTAATATCCAACCTATATTTCCCTTGGTGCAGCTTGAGACTGTGTCCCCTCATTCTGTCAGCGGCTGCCTGGAGAAAGAGACCAGCCCCCATCTGACTACAGCCACCTTTCAGGAAGTTGTAGAGAGTGATAATGTCACCTCTGAGTCTCCTTTTCTCCAGGCTAAACAACCCCAGCTCCCTCAGTCCTTCACCAGCCTCGTTGCCTCCTCTGGACATGAGGATGCTCAAGCATCTCAACGTCCTTCCTAAACTGAGGGGCCAGAACTGGACACAGCACTCAAGGTGCAGCCTCAGCAGTGCCAAGTACAGGGCAGGAATGACCTCCCTGCTCCTGCTGGCCACACTATTCCTGACACAGGCCAGCTGCCCGTGGTGTTTTTGGCCACCAGGGCACAGAGCTGGCTCATGTTCAGCTGCTGCCACCAGTACTCCCAGGTCCCTTTCTGCCTGGGCACTGTCCAGCCACACCATCCCCAGCCTGTAACATAACTTCATAATCTTGCAGTGCTGTACCCAAGTATTGTCTGTACCTGAGCCTCATTATGCCAAACAAAGAACACACTCTGTCCTAAGGAGCTTACAGTAAGAAATCAATATTGATTTTTCTCCTCTGCTGCCTGGGTTACTAGGTGAGAAAATATGAAAAGTCATGCTTTATTATTCACATATTCTTCAGCCATAAAACATTCTGTTCAGAGGCACATCCTCTAAACACTGAGTCAAGTGGCAAGGATAAACAGGCTGGAAAATCCTTCAAAATTATTTTGCATAATGCATTTCCTATTCAGTTTCTTTGTATTTCTTGGTATTTTCTTTCTTTATTTATACTCTTTATTTTCATGATATTTCTTTTTTTCAAAAAAGGCCTTAATTTTTTTCAAGCAATGGGCTACATGTAAAATGAAGACAATACAGTCTGTCTTTCTTATGTGATAATGCTGATAATCACTGCTTTTCACATGGTTACTATAGAAACTTGGCAACTTTATCTGCCACCTTTTTTGGCACCTTGAAAAAAATTATTTATGTTGAGTTTCCTGATAAACTGAAAGCTTGGCTTCACGATACCCATGGGAATATTTTAGTGTAACAACAATAATTGTCATTTCTTTTTATTTGGTGTTTAACTTGCCCATTAGCAGCTGTAGAGGCATTTCTGACTGTGATGTTCAGGGATCCTGCTGCAGGCATTGTCACCAGCACAAATGCAGAAGTCCTGGATGAAACCCAGGAACAGCCGTGAGCTCCCTGTAGCAGCCCAGGATGCAAAGACCTGAGCAGGATTTTGCTCTTATCACACCAGTCTAAAAGGAATTCTAAGTTTGACAGTTTTCAAGTGGAAAAATAATCTGTGGGCAATTAACTATGTGGTAAGAGTGGTTATGAAGGTTCCTGTGGTAAATCAGTGGTGAATCAACAGCCTTGTGATGCTTTTAATCCGTTTCCAAGAATGTGCCATCCAGTGTGCAGGGCTGATGAGAGTGGACTTGGGCTGGCAATGCTGAGGAGCTGAGAGACATTTCTGGAGGTGAGTACAAGGCCAATGCGAACACCAGGTGTCCCAGCTGAGCGCGGCTCCCCAGCACTTTCACATTTCTTTTGTTCTAAAGGCACCAGAATTATCCTTGTAACAAAGGTTGTTTTTCTAGTTCTGTCAAAACGTGGCCCAGATAGGTCCCTCTGCTTACACAGCCCCTGCACTGGTGTCCTTCAAGATCTCTGCACAGAAATCCCCTCAGCACTGGAAGAGAAAGGAGATGTCAACACCTGAACAGCTGCTTTTGGCTCCTGGCCGTCGGGCACAATGGTCCAGCGTGGGCTGCAGGGGGCAGAACATTCTGCTAAAGCCAGGGCGTTTGGTGATCCATCCCTGCAGCTGTGGCACCTTCAGCAGATCTCAGGGTTTTAATTTGTTATCATGTTCTTTCACCAGGAGTTTTGAAGAACAGACAGGTTTGAAAGATTACAGAAACAGGTTACAAAACAGCAGAAGAAAAATGCTATCAGGAGCCATTAAATAAAATGCAATTTTACTTTTGCATTGTGGCTGGAGTGCTCCTGGGGACTAACACTCTGTTCTCATCCCAGTCCTTACAGGAATCCTCACCTGGCCACTGCCAGAGAGGTGGTTCAGGCTATGCCAATAGTGGGTCCTCTGCACTGATAGATAGAGCAACAGTGAAATACTTTTCATAAAGAAACTCAGCTAGGCTCCCAGTAAAAACTGTTAGTGTACTTCAAAAGATGTTTACATTAGACTGCTTAGAGGGTTTTTCGATGAAAAAGTTTATTATTGGATGATTGTGCATTTTATCTGCGTGGGAGATTGAAAAACCTGAGGTCACAGAAATTACTGACGTTGTTTTAGAGCACTGCATATTTATTAGACCATCTGCTGCTGCAGCACTCAAGGCAGAAACCTTCATACAGGCAATCTATTCACAGCTACTGTTTTACCACCTGATGTGCAAAATACCAAAGCTCTGGATGCATTTATTACAGCACTGAGTAATTTTCTAATGAATACATAAAGCTCAAGAAACATCCCATGCATGAGTTTCCTGTACATTAGGCTGCTGTTTTCTCACTGGGGCTTGAGAGGGGCCTGTGAGGAGGAGTATCATTATGTCAGTGCTCTGAAATGTTGGTAGGGTAAAAATTGAGTCATTCCAACTTTGTGCAGGCACCTCCTTGCACAGGGCTGCCCATCACACTGCAGGGATTGAGCAAAGGAAAACAGGGATGGACAGGGGCCTGTGGGAGAGTCCGGACACCCATGAAGGGCTCCTGCCATCCTCAAGGCACTGCTGGTCCTCTGCAGTGTCTCACAGTTCCCCCAATGCATCCAGGGTCCCAGGGTCCCCAGTCCCAGTGCTGCCTTCTCTGGGGTGATACCAGAGCCAAACACGTGCTGTGAAACCCCCAGACAGAAGCCCAGGGCATTGTGTCCTGAGCAGCAAATGCCAGATGTTATTATGAGGGATGTGTTTCATACAAGAGACCCCTCCCCTCTGCACACTTAGAGCCAGGCTGGGACTCTACACTCAGCCCAGTGCAAAACATGAAGAATCCTCCATCTCTCTCTGAAACAGCTTCATCCTGCCCATGGGTGTCTGCCATGGCAGCAGAGCTGGGGGTGGTGAGGGCCTGGCAGCTCATCATGCCATTGACACATTTCAGTGCCCTTGCTGTGCATTACACCCCATGTAATATGAACCATAAATCCTCACGTGCCAATAGAAGAAAGTGTCTGGTCAGTCTGCAAGGTGCTCCAAGGACTCATCTTTTACTGATATCTCCTGTTAACTTCCAGCTCATAAGCAAACCAACACATGGCAGGTTCTGAGACAGCCACCTGGATCCATCATCCCATCTCCTGCTGCCAGTTCCCCCCCAGAGCCACCTAAGAGCCACACACACACAGATAGAAGGTATTTAAGGTATTTTTACCTTCCTCCAAGTGAAGCAGGGGGGTTGGTATCACTTTGTGCACTCATCAGATTGAAGGTAATCATGGGAACTCTTTCCACTGTTACAGGTTAATGATGCATTTTTTAAACAAGAATGAGATATCTGTAGTCAAATTTACAGCTGGAGCTGCAGCAGAGTGGCAGGCAGAGTCCTGGTGCTGAACCACAGTGCTGCTGCCATTGTCTGTGGCAGGGAACTGCACCCACCCCTGGCGTGGCTGGTGGCCCAGGGGAGCTGCTGCCCCAGCCCTGCTCTCTGGGACATGCTCCTCTCCTCCTTGGGCTCTGCTGGCTCAGACCCCATCTGTGTGCACCCCAGAGCCCAGAAAATCCTGGCAGCAGACATTTGTAGGGCTCTGAATAAAGAGCCCAGTGAAATAAGGATAAGGGTGCTAATTCATGAATTTGCTTTCCCTTCCTGGTCCTCTGACACCTCCAGCTCTGCAGCCCTCTCAGCAATAAACTCAGTGCCAGGAGATTAAAATGTACAACTACGTGACACCTTATAAACCACATAAATATGAACTGGCAAGGCCCTGTAACAATGAAGGATTTTGCACAAAATGTTCAGGCACTAATTCAGTCTCAAGGCTCTCTTTCCACTGCAGTGGGTATGCAGTGCCATTATGAAACCTTGACTGAATTATAACCCTTTATTCTTCTAAGGCATCTTTTTTTTTCTATCTTCAACAAGGTTTTATTTTGACCCAATCACAAAACTAAAGAGCATAAGAAATACAAATTCACTTAGTGATAGATTTGTTTTCCCTGGAAAAACATGTTATATGCTAGAAAAACACCTATTAACTTGTAGATTATTTTAAAACTAATGGATAATTATTATTCTGAGGATTTTTTTTTCCCAGGGAAGAGTTTAGTTTGCTGAATGGTCCCTTTCCATTTGCAGCACTGATGTTTCTCTTCCCCTGCATTAACATGTTACCAGATGTTATCAGAACAAATGGTTGTGCTTTCGCCTTTGAATTTTCTTTCACATTTTTGACAATTGCTTTTTATGTCTTGCATAAGTCACTGTAACACATGATAAAGTAAAGCAGATTCAATGCTTGTGAATAGTTAAGACACTGTTTCTCCTTTATGCAATAGCCTGTAACTATATTTTAAAGCAGTTAAAACATTTTATCAAGCACACTGGCACATTTTTGTAGCTGGATCACTGAGCACACTCTACCAGCTCTTAAGAGCTCTCTCACACTGTCGTGTATAATCCTTCTTAACTCACAGTTTATTGACCACAGTGGTTCTGGGTGAGCATCTGATGCCAATCCCCTCATGGGCAGGGTGACACTTGCTACCACAACACCATGGAGATTCCCAAAATTCCTCTTGAAAAACAATCCAGGTGTTGCAGAGCATCACTGCTTTCATAGGGAAAGCGAGCTGGAGAGATGACACCATTTGCAGTGGGTTGAGGAGTGGAATAGCCCACGGCCAAGCAGACAGGGGCCCCTTGACCTGGTGGAAGAAGCTCATGGGAAAAGCTCCAATCTTGTGTGGGACAAGGGAGCAGGAGCACTTCATTCCCACAGGGGTCAGTCCTGGGGGAACAGGAGGTGACACCCAGCACTTGGGGACATTTGTGGCTGTAACCAGCTCGATGGCACCCAAATTGCAAACCTCCTATATATCCCAAACACCCAGGAGACCATTTGTTCGGTGCAATCTGCAGTCAGTGTGGGTGGAAGGGAATTATTTTGCCCCTTTTATGAACTGATTTATGACTTGTTTACTTGTATGCCTCACCCACACTGCTAATATTGTAATTAAACCTTGTTAAACTGCTCAGGCCCCCCTCAGGCATGTGTTGTAACATATTTTTCCCCCCAGAACCACAATTATTGTATAGAGGGGAGGAGAAAACCTGGGTGGTGAGGAAGGGTGTCAGGCCAGTTTGGTTTTAATAAATACCTATTTAGCAGGCAAAGGATGTTTAGCCCTAAATCAGATTGTGTATTAAAAGTGGAAATTGCTGAGATTGGTGTTTACCTGTGAAACCAAAATTACTTCATGAAGAAAATAATTATAGATGCAGTATCTCTAAGAAAGCAGTTTTGAGCCTTTATTAAATAGTTAAAATCAAGATGCTGCTGTGAAGCACAGCATCAGCACATTGTGCAAGGGTTGGCTGGGAGGGGGCTGCGAGCTGTGTGTTGTACATACCCCACAGAGCTCTATCCCACAGTTTTCCAGTGCACTGCAATGTTTTCTAGGAGATAACAACTCCCATGAAGTAATATTAAAGCAGATGAAAGAGGGCACAAGGGAGGTGTTTCATTACCAGAAAAGGCTGATGAGTTCAGGGAATTATTAGGGAAAAAATGAAATTTATATAAATAATAGTCATTTATTACCTGTAACAAGACAGCAAACACCCTAATGAGGGAGTAGAGAGGCATAGGGCTCACCACGGCTGCAGTGCCTGTTCCAGAGAAGCCCTTGCCCTGACTCTCAAGCAGCTTCAATTGAGTGCTGGATTTACTCAGGGTCTTCTCTTCTGAAGCAGATGCAGTAGTTACTACCAGGAGAGTCTCTCTAGATGTGTCTCTGCAGCTGGGGAGGGTGTGAATGCTGGTGAGAGGGTGCTGGGGTGCCCTGGGAGCTGCTTGGCCACATGTGCAGCACCTGGAAGGTGTTGGTGGCTGGGTGGCAACAGGGAGGAGGCAGCAGAAAGCCCCAAATGCCCTGCAAAGGCTTTTGAAGGGCCAGGGAGCTGCTTACTGCCACCTAAACCTGCTGTGGACACAGAGCCAGGAACAGGGTGGCCCTTTCCTGTAACTCTCCTCCAGCACTGCATCACAAGACAGCTCTTCCAGGAACAGTTCCCCTGTGCTGGAGCTTTACAGCTGAGGCACGCTGGAAGCTCACCAACAACTGCTTGGATCTGGACTATTTTTAGTCAGTCCTGTCCTAAAGGAAAGTCCTTCCTGAAATACGTGTTCCTCCTGGGTGAGTGGCTTAGCAGGGGATCTGGGAGAGTCGCTGGAAGGACAAAGGTGCTGAAGAGCCCCGGGTTTGGTGGGAAGCTGCTGCTCCAGCAGTTCTGTGTTGTGTGTCTGGCAGTGTGGGAGCAAACAGCACCTCACCCCAGCACACACCACTGCTGGGCCAGGGCAGCAGCTATTGACCACCTGATGGAGGGTCTTCAAAATCAGGTTATGTGGGAAGGAATTGCTGAGGTGCTCAGAACAGCAGTTCACCACAGTGCAGGCAGCATGAGGGGTTTGGGTTTCATGGGCTGAATATAAGCATCTTTAGTCTGGATTAACAATGTCCTCTTCCAAGGATGGCAGAGCTCTGGTGAAGGATCCTGGGCAGCCCAAAGGCCTTGACTCTTGCCTTCACCCCAACTCTTCACCTCAGGAACAGCATCACTCTCCATGCACCTCCTGGATGGATTCTCCGTGACTGTTGCAGGTGGGAACAAAAAGGGGGGGGCAGGGGAGGTGGAAATAGATGGATTCTTCTTACGGAGCTGCATGAAAAAATTCTTTATAGAGTTTTTCAGATAATTAGCCAGTGGTACCAAATGGAATGTGGAATCATTCCTAAAAATGAACTGGTCACCATGCTGCCCCACACAGAAATTGATGGATATTAAAGCCATGCAGTTTTCAAGGAAGTACAGACAGAAGTGTAAGGAGTTTTCACCCAGCTCAGCTCAGCTATACTCTATGTGTGTGTGTGCTCATTAAAGGGAGTCATCAGTTCTGTTACCAGTTCTCTTGAGTCAAACACAGGAGGCCAGCCATAAGAATTCTCATCAATGCTGAGGTTTTGGATGCTCTAGAAGTGCCATTCATTGATGTGAGAACAGCATCATGCACTACCTGAGTAATGAGGGAATCTCTGTGACATGTGTTACACAAATGCCCCTCATGTTTGGCCAGTGTGTCTTGAAAAGCTCTGGAGGAGTTTGCACTTTTGCAAATTTTACTATTTCCTTTGGTACCATCAGCCATTTGCTCTGGGGCCAAACTGGCTGTGGGCTGCATCGTGGCTGAACATCCTCTTGAGTACAGAAAAGTAAAACATAAACTATTGAAATACAGCAGACAGAAGAAGGACTCTTCACCCTCTAAAACCATAATGCTTGAGCTGTTGGTGCATTGTCACCCTGAGGGACACTGGCTCAGGGCCCCAGCACGAGGTTTCACATTCCCCCAGGCTCTCCTTTGGAAAGTGAGGAAGGCAATTCCAGCCTCTCACTCGTCAAATCCCTCAGCCTACTTGTCTCAACTAAGAGTAAAGGCTAAATAAACACATCTAAACAACTGAAAAGCACATGAACATCCAACTTCAAAATAAAATGCAGTGAAGTGTGAAATTATACCTTTTATTCCATAAATCTTCAGCAAGCGGCACGGTTCTATAGCTTGCATCACGCTTTAATACTGGCAGAATTTAACACACCATGCAAAGCCCCATAAGGTAATTACATTTCATCTCAACAAAGCAACAAAATCCCAGCTCATTCAACCCCCTCCATCTGAGGAAGGATTATAGACAATTCAACACATGTTGATTTTTCCTGCTGATAAATCCCAAGCAGGTCACCAATGAAATGTGAGTGTGGCTTTGCAAGGCAGCTGATTTACAGGGAAAAATAGAGATGTTATTTGGTGTCCTTCAAGGCAGTGCCACCCTGCTTTCTGATTTTTCCTGAGGTTTATCCTCCACTTAAAAGAAGCTTAAAATGTAAAACTTAACCTTGAATAGACCATTTTGGCACTTGGCAATTGCTCCTGTGCAGGCTGTTTATGTGCTTCACAGCAGATTCCTATCCAGCTTTTAAAGAGTTATTTAATTTTGCAATAAATGAGATTGTATGAGTGGTGATGAAGATGATGATAGAAAGCCAGCAGCAGACACTCACAGCCCCACATCCTGTCACACCAACCATCAATCTCCAGGGGTTTGGGCACTCCAGACCCACAGGCCAGGCTGGAAATATTTGTCATCAGAGCATGTGTTAGCTGCCCTTCTGCCAAACCAAGGGTATCTCTGTATATAACAAACCACAATTAATTTAACTAATTTATCTATTAACTGCCCTCAAATAAAGCTTCCAAACTTTAATTAGACCTTTGTGATTAAATGCAATTAAAACCCTTAAAGCAAGTCAGCAAGGACTGCAGGCACTCTCATTCCAAAGCCAACACAAAGCTACAAACACACACTGGAATGGATAACTGAGGGTGAGGACAAAAGCATCTTTCCCCAGGCACAAAATAACATGACTTTCTATAATCCCTTACTCAGCCTCTGCAACAAGACAAGACCTTGGAAAGGAGACAGGACACAGTGGCCTCCTGAGGGATGGGGTAAGAGGCTTAAAAATCCTAAAAAGGGAGAGGAATGCAATTGCCTGCCATGATAGGTGTTGTTGCATCAGCTCAAATAATGATGACGCCCCTTAGCAGCCCAGGCAGTGATGGGGTTCAGTGATGGCACAGACACAAGGGAAACTTCCTGGGACACTTTTTTTTTTTTCTTCAATCATTTCTTGTGCTTTGTTTCCTTGCATCTGAACCAAGCAGTCTGTGATAAATGTTACACAGTGATGGGAAACAGTGGGGAAAAGCCATGGCAGCTTCCCAGCACTTGGTGCTGCTGTATAAAACTCAAGGCAGACAACACAGAAACAACTTGCACAAGCCTTTCCACACTTTTTCAGCTGATACACCTCATGAACATACACCTAGCTCAGTTCCCAGTTCCTTCCAAAAAAAAAACCCCAAAGACTTGAAGTGGTGCGTGCAATTGTGTTGCCATAGTTGAGTCTTGTGCATGGAGAAATCAGAGGGAAACCAAAATGACCAAGACAGAGTGGATGACACTGGGAAGTGGCAGCACAGAGGATTAAAATGTGCTAAGAATCACCTGAACACAGAGTGGTCTTGGTGGAAGACATAAAATTTTATGGGAAATTTTTATATCAAAAGGTTCACAACCTTTCTAGGAGATGATGAACAGTGGAAGACCAAATTGAGGCAAAATACTGCAAGGCAAGCACCAGACAAGTTGCACAGGGCAAAGAATTTAGTAATGTTATCATCAATTATGATGAAATAGGAAGACAAAACTAGAAAGAACTATATGAAACCACGAAATGTCATTGGGGTGGGGGATAGCAAGGAGGTGAGCAGCAAGTAAGGAAAAAAATCAGATTTCTAAGTGTAAGCCACATCCAGGTCCCTTGTTCCAGCTGTGGTCATTTCTCTTGCCCTTTAGACTTTTTGAAAAGCTGATACTAAGCTATACCTTGAACAACCCCAAATCATCCCTGCTAATGGCAGCTGTATTCAGATTTATATTCTGTAGTGAGCTGGAGTAGAAGGAGAGTTGCAATAGGCACCCTGCAGCTCCCCAGCCACCACGGCTCGGAGCGTGCACGGCACCAGGAAAAACCCAGCAGGTGCAGGAGAGTTCCCTGAGTTATTTCCTATTCTCTGTCTGGCAGTAAAGACACAGCTACACCAGGTGGTAACTCTTAGCAGATGGTGACTTTTTAAAGTTGATTGCTGTATAAATGATACTTTCTGAGTTTGTTCCTTTTAATTCAGATTCTCAGTAGTGTGTTCAAATGTCAGAGAGCATCATATTTCTATCTTTTATTTCCTTTGTGAGCAGAAATCTTCTTTAAGAAGTCTAGGAATTACAGCTTGGGAGAGGAGATAGACTCCCTCGATGAAAGTGATCTACTTTACAAATGTTACAGAATACAATAAAAACAGGAGATGCAAAAAGCCCCACTGGCTTTGTTCTCAGTGGAGAGTTTGAATTTCTATTGCACTTTTAAAGAGACATTTTGTCTGCACTGTAATGTTTTACTGGATCTGTGAGGTCCATTAGCAGCACAAAAGCAGGATTTCCTCTGCTGGCAGCACAGGGAGGGTGGGGAGCAGGGGTGGAAGACATCTAATAAATTTACTACTGCAGGTACATAATAACAGGACAACTGAATGAGGACCTTATTTACCCCCCAAACGCCCTGCAGCCCCAAGCTGGGGTGGCCATGTGCCAGATCCCTGCTGTAACCACTCAGCAGGTCTGGCTGGCCCCAGTGTGCAGGACTGTCATGTGCTCCTTCGAATATTTGCTTTTCAATGACACAGGCACACCAGAACTGGCCACAAACAAACACCCCACTGACCCAGCACTAAGGTCAGTCACCTCATGACGTGAGAACTCTGAAAAAAATGGAGGTGACAAATTGATGAAGCACCTGTGTGATTTGCACTGCTGCAGAGCCCTTGCCACCACAAGACAGCCCCTGCCCATGTCCCCAGCTTGGGAAAGATGTACCAGAATAGGTGTCTCTGTGGCAAACTAGGGACATTCAAAGGGCTCTGGTACAGTCACTCATCTGCCCTCTGTACTTCACCTCCCCTCAGAGTCTGTGTCTCAGCCCATTTATTTATTGCACCTCATTGGCAAAAAAAGGAAAGACATCCCCTGGCCAGAGGGAAATGTCCCAATTAAAGAGCAAATGATGCAGTAAAACAGCAGAGCATTCTTGAGAGCCGTGCTAAAAGCGGCCACCTCTTGTCCTCAATTTATGCTGCTCCCATCACCCTGGGCATTATATTTGTGCTGACAAGGATCAGTTTAACCCCTGCCTGCAATCTAATAAAAAGCTGGCATGGTGCAAGCATGCATAATCTTTCTTCAGTGTCCTAGAATGGATGCAATAAAAAACTGCTGCTGCTGCTCCATGGCCACAGCCACTGCCTGGCATAAATAACTCCCTGTCCGATGCCACCAGTGGGAAGTGCTTTGGACCAGAGGCTTTTCAGACCCTCATGTCTTTATAGAACTTTATAATCATGGGGTTGTTTAGGTTGGAAAAAAAAAACTCTAAGGTCATTGAGCCCAACTGTTCCATCAGCAGTGCCCAGTTCACCACTATACCATGACCCATGAGCCACATCTACACATCTTTTAAATCCCTCCAGCAACTCATCCACCTCCCTGGGCAGCCTGTTCCAATGCTTGACAACACTTTTGTTGAAGAAATTGTTCCTAATATCCAATCTAGAACTCCCCTGGTGCAGCTTGAGTTCACTTCCTCTTGTCCTGTCGCTCATTACTTGGGAGAAGGGACCAACCCCCACCTGGAAACAACCTCCTTTAGGGAGCTGTGGGGAGCAGTAAGGACCTCCCTGAGCCTCCTTTCCTCTGGGCTGAGCCCCCCAGTTCCAGCCAAACACCACAGCACATCTGTGAGTGCAGCACGTGCCCAGTGGCAGCCACCCACCATCCCTCAGTACATACTGGGGGCAAAGCAAAAGGAAAAGTCCCAAAGGCCTTGCCTTCAACAAACAACAGATTCTTTCCCCTCTCACCATTAATTGACCAAGCCAGCACAGCAGAGCTGGCATTACGCTCTGCTACCCTTTGTAATGAAATCACTGCCTGTGAGCAGGAAACAAATTTAACTATATGATACTAATAGGGTTAGAAATTTCCCAGGCAAATATTAATAATTTATATCTACATTCATTCTTGTTTAAAACTGCTTGCAGTCTGTAGCAAGGAAGTGCTGAGGTCTACCAGCCTTTCTCACAGATCTTGTCTGGGAAAGGTGCAAGTGTTACCCAGCTGGAGACAGAGGGCCCCAACACAATTTCACCAGGGGTTCAAACAAGCTTTTGGAAATCATGTCCTGGCCTATTTCAAAAAAGAGACATTTCTTGAACAGGACCCTGCTTGCATGGACCAACAGGCAGCAGGAGATGGATGTTGAGCCTCGGTGTGCCCAGGCCCCTTCCCACAGGCATCTCTGCAACACCTGCACCAAGAGCCAGGGCTGCTGATGTCCCTGCAACAACCCAGGGTGAAATAAGCCATGGTCCACCTGTCACAGAACACACCAAGCACCCACCTGCATCTTCAGGTAGCTGGCAGCAAAAGGAGCAACCTTTGGGCTGGGAAGTCAGAGGAATTTCAGGACTGAGGAGAGCGGGGAGGGGAGGACATTTTATTTTAGAAGTAGGGAGGGATTTGTGTTGAATGTCCTTTTCTTCAGTGGTAAAAAAAGTCTCTGAAAGGAAGGGCAGTGACTGGGAACCTACAGGGTTGAAAGAGAAGCTAATTCCCTCAGACAGGCATAATTGCTGCAATTGAGAATGGTAAAAATGTGAAATTAGGAATAATCAATGGCTGTTTATGATCTGTGTCTATTCTGTGAATTCAGCTAATATGGAGTAATTACACTGAGCTAATTCCTGGTATTTGTCATCGTTCGGTTGCAGAGGAGTCCTGTAAAACAATGAAAGCAGATTGGCTGTGCTGGGCCCACAGACCAGGGGCTTAGCACCGCACGAGCTAATTTCTCGTTTAATAGTAAAAGCGGCTCTGACTTTCCTTGTTTATTTTTCCCTCCCAGCAGCAGAGCCGGCGGTGCGCGGGGCTCGGCGGGCGCGGGATGCGCTGCACAACAGCACCTCCAGTAGCCGGCACAGAGCTGCGGGGGCCCCAAACCCAATCCCTCCCGGCCAAACAGTGCCTGCCTCCTCCCGCGGAACTGCTTCCTCACCATTCTGCCCCACAGTGTTATATCAGCCCTCCTATAAAACTTTGTCCTCACGCAATTCCTCCCATCCGGTACAAGGTAACTGTGCCGGGTGCTCGGTCACCCGCAAACCTTCGGGATGTGTCACCGGTTTGCTGGCATGATTCACTCTCTGGCCGATGGAGCAGTGCTGGTTACTGACCTCTGCAAACGCGGGAGAGGAGAGGTGGGTACAGGAGCGGGATTGTTTAGCGGAGGGTGAATAATCTCCCGGAGCAGCACAGGTGGGAGGTGTGAGCTGCAGGGACAGCCCTCGCCCTCCTTCACCCCTCGCAGGTGGCATGCGGGAAGTGCAGGTGGTGTTTAACACAAGACAAACACAGAAGTTACAGATCGTTTCCTTTCAGAGGAGCTACACCTGACATCTGCAGCAGTTCGGCAGGGGCAATCTGAAACCATACACCCACTGTGCTTGTCAGCGGCCAAACCTTTCCTAAGAGGATTTGTCATCAGTTTATCCCTGTGAGCACACTCCT
Organism: Cettia cetti; assembly: GCA_013401135.1. Lineage (NCBI taxonomy): Eukaryota > Metazoa > Chordata > Aves > Passeriformes > Sylviidae > Cettia > Cettia cetti. The sequence goes on from VZUI01039333.1 coordinate 45,001, forward strand.
GAAAAGCAGCATTTCCTGGGTACTGCAGAGCCCGACAAGGGATCTTTGGGGGAAACCTCCTCCCAGTGCTGAACGTTCATACCCTGGAGGGACAGTCCTGCAGCCACTTTCTTGGCACCAGTGTCCCAATGCTTCCCACCTCTCACTGAAGGTCAACACATCCAGTGCTGACACATGGACGGAGGAGGAGGACAGCAGCTCACTCCTGCTGATCTACCACGGTGCTGATCACAGTGCAGTGAGTTTGCACCACTGATTATTCATTCGCCAGTCTGGCAGTTTTTGATAGCACATCTATTTTATTTTTTTTTCTTAATTCTTCTTTTTCTATATCATGTAGAACCCCCTGAGGGAGCCTGTGAATGAGACTCGATACAATTTAATTGCACTGCACCAGTTAATTATTTGCTGAGTCAAAACTAAGTTGACTCCCCATGCCCAGCATTTGACACATTCCCTAATGTTAGGTGGGATTTAAAAGTCCATTTTTGCTGTGTGCCACAGTGGATGGGCAAAACCTATAGGCTACCACAGGATGCAGAGACAGGACATGAGAGGGCTCCCCACACCAGTGTGTGCCACCAGGAAAGTCCACAGCTTCCCATCATTTCCTGAGGTTTCAGGGAAACATCTTGGATGAAATGTTCAGATCCAGAGAGCAGAAGCATTTCACACAAGATTTCATTATTAGAGGCTCCTGGTCCTGCCGATGGACTTTGTTCATTTCCTCGGCAAGCAGCAAAAATGTTTTCATCTCCATAGAGGACTTGGCCTCAGGTCCCTTGAAACAGGAGGCAAAACTCATCATGGAAGGGGCCTCCCCCAGGGTGTTACAATCCCCACGCCGTGGGCCTGCCCTGCAGGGGCAGGAAGCAGGGGGCACAGCAGGGATGAGAGCTCTGGCACTCCAGGGCTTGGGGCACTTTGTTATTGAGCCGAGCCGGTTATTGCCAGCAGCTAAACAAACTAATAGGAAGGATATTTCCCCAGAGAGCAAGAAGGTTTTTGATTTAGGCTGTGCTGTTTAAGCTCAGACCCTCACCGCAGCTAAAATTTCCTTCCGAGAGCAATAATTATCCCAGTGCAGAGCCCAGGCATGTGTTTGCTTTTCTGCTCCCTGTCTGGAAGGGTTTGGTTTAGAGGCTGTGATTTCCCCCGGTGTTCAGCACCTCCTGCACCTCTTGCCCAGCACTGAGTACCAGAGCTGGGGGTGGAAGCAGAGAAAAGCTCAGTGCACAGCTTTATACAGAGATCACCCTCAGATATTAAACTAATTATCAGGAAGCAGCTTTGGTCCCACAGGGGTTCTGCTCCAGCCCTGTGCAAGCTGCAGTCCCAAGAGCAGTGCTGTCACTGCCAGCCCCACGTCTCCTCCACTGATTCGTGGATGAAAATTGCTTTAAAAGCTGCAAGAAAAACCGTTTGGTTCTTCTAAGTGGTGAGACTGGAAAAGAAAAAGGAAAGAAAGAATGGGAACTCTTTTGTTCTTGGCTGCCAGGTAAATGAGGTTCAAATAGAGAGCCCTTAGTGCTAACTTCAGGAGTGATTTCTTCCTTCAGAACCATAATAATGACAATGATAAATTATTAAAAAGAAAACAGCCTAAATCTATACCTTGAGTTAACTCAGGACTCCTTTAGAGTTCAGGACTGTTGCTGGACAAATAAATGCCTATTTAGAAAAAGGAACCTCCAGCTTCCTGTAAATGAGAGGCAGAGAAGCAGGACTCAGGGCCAGACCACATACATACAGCACGGTTGGGAAGAAATTCTGACAGATTTCTGGTGATTCTGGTTTTACCCCAGTTTGGGGGACACCACTGCTGGCTTCATGCCCACCTGTTCCCATTGCAGCACCCCTGTCAGCCCAAAGTGCTGGTTTGGTGAAAGAGCAGAAAGTCAGACTGGTGCCCACCCTGGGAGAGGTCTCCCTCTTCTGACGTGCCAAAAAGGCAAGGGCCCAAGAGCAGAGAACCCCCAAAGGCTCGTGGCCGCAGCAATGAGTTTTCTCCCGTGGGCCGTGCCCAGCCCGCACCAGGCAGGGAGATAAGGCTTGGGGAGGTGCCACGACTCACGGAGGGCTGGGCAGGCTGGGCAGCTGCCCCGGCGCGCCGCCGAGCACATGGAGCCTCAGCCTGCCGGGATGCCCCAGCGCCCGCACGGCCCGCGGAGAGGGACGGCACGGCCGGGACACTGAGCGGTACGTGGGCTTGTCCCGTCCCCGACCGGGGAAATGCGTTTTCTAGAGCATGGCTGAAATTATGTGTACCTGCAGCACTTTTCTTTTGACTTACGGGCAGGTTAGGGTGTTGCACGGGGAAGGTTTTATGCTTTTTGTTCTTCCTTCTCGTGGGCTGGAGGCGGAGGGGAAGCATCCTTTCCGTGGGGTGCATCCTTTCCGTAGGGTGCAGCTACGCTGGTGTCATGGGCTGAACTAATGAACTCCCTGTGCCAACAGGGATGTGCACCTACCCTGCCAGTGCTTCCTCTGCACCCCTGCGTTCAGTTGTGCAGAAAAACCCTGGCTTTTGGACGGGTGACTCAGTGGCTGTGAGCATCTGGCAGTCACCTCTTCGGGAGTCTCATCCCCACTCTGCACCAAAATGGTTTTGTTCACAGCCTGTTGGGAGAGAGAGGGACATGTGGAGCTCAAAGGCAGACAAAAAGATTTGAAAAAAAAAAAAAAAGCGGGGGGGTGGGGCGGGCTGGAAGCAGAAGTTTGCGGCTTGCGAGGAAGAGAAGTAAAGTTTTCCTGCAGCACTGAGGGAGAACAGGAATATTCACCTGGTGCATCCCGGAAAGCCTCCCTGGGAGGGCAGGGCTCTGTCGGCTCTTCCCAGCAGCAGTGACTCAGCTCCGCCAAGCGGCGCTTCGGGCCAGAGCAGCTTGGGTGGAGCTTTTGCTCTACAACACCACGAGCCTCTAGCAATGTTTGTCCAAGAACTTTCTTGTTCCTGGAATGTTTTTTTAAGCAAGCAAGTTGCAGGTGTATTAGACAAATAACTCTGTTTAACACCTACCACAATTCCTTCTTTTCTCCCCCTCCTGCCAGCAGCTCTCTGGCAGATGCCAGAGCACAGGTGCCTTTTATTCTGGCACAATCCTAGGAAGAAAAAAAAATTATCAATGCAAACAATTAAAAAATAATATAATAGAAATGCCAAGACAGGGCCACCCCCTTGTAATGCAATCAGGTTCCAGGAATTTCACCATCCAGGGACTTCACCCAAAAAAATTTATCTGGGATTAAGGTGAAGATAAATAGCCCAAAGAAATATACAACTTCCCTAAATCACTGGCATTTATTGGTTTATTTTTCCATTTCTCTTCCTCTGCAATGAAATAAATACGTGCAAAGAAAAAACACAACTTTGGTGAAGGGGAGGACTGTGCAATGGGCCCCAGTGAGGCCAGTGTTCACTGTAGCACTGGGGACCAAAAAGGGAAGGTTTGCAAACCCAGTGGAGTTTTGCTCCACTCACTGTGTTCAAATCACACCCCAGGTCTGAATCCTCACCAGATCCAGGCTCTGCTCACAGCACTTGTGGAGAAGACAACAAGCTCCCAAAGCAAACCAGTACCAATTTTGAAGTCTTCACAACTTGCCAAGGGGGACTGTGAGCACTGGCCCCATTTTCCAACCCCATCATCAGATCAGGCACTGGGATGGGGAGCCAGAAATGGGAAGAGAGTTCCTGTGTTTATAAACTTCGTGCTGGAAGGAGCACAAGAGAAGAGCCTTGTGCTGCCCCTCCAGATCCAGCCATAGGCAACTTGTCCCCCAAAACCTTTAAACTGTCCTTTTTCAGGTCTCTTATACCAGCACAGTGAAATTCCAGCTCTGACAAGCTTTAAAATCCATTTCAGAGTAACTGTTCTGAAGGCTGGGGTGCAGGGAAGGGCTTCGGGCACCTCCTGTGGTAACAGATTCCTGCTCACAGCCAACCTTCCCCTGAGAGGAACAGCTGCAGAGAGAGGTGAGATGCTGCTGGGAAGCCAGTGTGCTCAGCTGATACACTATCAAAAACACATTGTCTCCATACTTGGGGGGACAAATACCTCCCAAGGCTTCTCCTAAAATGCAGGTGGGCCAGTCTCCCATGGGAAGCTGCTAGCTCCGTGCTGGAGCAGCTTTGGCAGATGGTCCTTGCTGCAGTGTCACAGCAGGTGTGGGGACAGCAGAGAGGTCTCATGGGAAGAAGTGCCAGGCTCCAGAAACACCAGCTGAAACGTCACTGAGGGGCTGCCAAAAATCCCTGGACAGTGATGCCCCTGGGTGTAGGGGAAGCCACGAGGAGCATCTCCTCAGGGCACTGAGGGGGGACACGGGTCCATCCAGCCCAGGGCCCCAGGCTGCTCCACAGCCACGGTCAGTAACACAGCGAGCCCTGGGAGGGGACCCACAGCAGGGCTGGGCAGGAGGAAAAGCTTTTCTCTCCTTCCTCATGACGCAGCAGCCTGAAATCAACATTCAGCCCAGCCCTGCTACAGCCCGCTGCTCCTTATTTACCCTTCAAACAGGAAAAGCAACTCTCAGCACAGCTCGTTTACAAATTTTCTGTCAAACATTACTAAAGGGCTGCTTTGGTTAACATCAGGCTCATTAACTCTCAGCACCCATCTCACAAGTGACAATTTGCCATAGGGCTCCAGTGTGGTTTCCAGGACAGAGGTTCAACAGACTGCAGCCCCGAATTTCAAAGGTAGGAGTGGTCCCAGCCCCTGGGGGAGCCCGGTGTGTGGGGTGGCAGTGCCTGTCCCATCAGTCAGGTGGCAGTGGGACCGAGGGCAGCAGGTGAACTCTCCTGGGTAGGAAATAGTTCACACTTCAAATTACAACCACTCCCTGTCCCCGGCGTGAAGATGCTCCAGGATTTGGCCAAGTGGAAATATTTCTGGGTTTAAGTCAGGTGTCTACAAAGCTGGCTGCTCTCCTCAGCACAGTGGTGCTGCCCTTCTTCCCTTCTCCTTTGGATTCTGAAGGACAACAAGCTTGTTCACAGACATTCCCCTGACCGGGCAAGGCCAGAGCACAGCTTGTCCTCAGACAGCATTTTGCAGTCCCTAATATTGGAAATCTACTTTGCATCATCCCAGAAGGAAATGCAGCACAGCTGTGATTGAAAGTGTCCACCTCATTGCTATCAGCAGAACAGAAACGGCCGGTCCATTACCAAGAGGGGGGCATAGCCAGGAGTCCACAGGGCAACAGGCACAGGGAGGGTCCTGAGGCTCCAGAAGGAAGCGAGCTCGGTCAGTGCCACCTGCTCCGAGATTTAATCAGGGTGGGACCAAGCAGTTCTGCATAAGAATTTATACATCTTTGATGACGTTCTCACTATTGCAAATATGACTAAACACAGCAATTATCTTCTCATCTAGAATCTGCCTGGCTTTAGTGGTTACAGGCACTCTTAAAGGCGTTGCCTTCTTTCCTCAGGGTGACCTGTGACTGTCAGCCCTTCCCAGCTGTGCTCTCTCTGCCCACCACCATGCGGGTAACAGGTAAGGAGGGGCACATATTTACTTTTCTCTGCCTGTTTTTCTACAGTTCTTTATGCCTCCTTCTCATTTACATGATGCCTTCCAAGCCCAGAAACCCTGCCCTTCCCCTGCCAGGGACATGGGAAAGGGCCTTTGTACAAGCATCAGGCTTTTACAAGATTTGTGTGGATTTCAGCCTGTTGTATTTTTCCCAGTGAAACCTTCTGTGACTGGGAAGAGATGGCTATTGAGACATTCCTGGTTCCAGAAGAGCCATTCAGCTGCAATAAAAGTACATTTTTCTGCTCTCTTTCCATGCAGGACTGGAACGTTTTGCTCTGATGAGCGCTGCTTTAAAGCCAAATGCCAATCACAGTTGTATCAGCAGCTGCTCGGCTGTAGCTAGTGACTAATTGGGGGATAGCAGCCTTCCCAGCACTGGGAACATAAGAAATATCTGGATTTACATAGCTTTCTGAGTAATTATCAGATTTACATAGAGAGAAATACGAGTAGTGTCTCCCAGCAGAGCAGGAATGCCTATCTGAGCATCACCACATACTCTGGAGATGGTAATTAAGAGATCAGAGTCCATTTGGAGGGTGAGGGATTGTTAGCTGCCTTCCCACACCAGGCAAGCAGGGGCTGCCACCCTGTGCCTGGTAACCTTGGGACACACGGATCAAATCCCAAGAAGCCAGAGGGATGATCCGGTTCCTGCCCCGTGCTGCAGCTGCTGCTCTCACCCCACTCCTGTCCCACTCCTGCAGGTGTGATCCGGGTCGTGGCGCTGCTCATCACCCTGCTGAGCACGTGGTTCATCATGCAGACGTACTTCCACCACAGCTGGAAAGCCATCAGCCTGCGGAGCTGGCTCGGTGAGGCACCAGCAGGCTCCAGAGGGCTCCGAGGGAGGGGGCTGCGAGAGGTCCCATTGCCAGCCAGCCCCCAGAGCTGGAGATGGTTGCCCTGACCACTTGTATTTGCAGTCTCTGGCCGAGGCTTTAGCCGCCAGCTCTGACCACTAGGGCAGGGAGGGGACATCGTGGAGGGAAGCTGCACTGGGGTGGGTGTGTCCAAGGATGCCTGCGGCCATGGGAAGCAGTTTTAGGGAGCTGGTGCTCCTCTAAAACAGCTGCTCCCGGCTTGGGGAAGAGCCAGCAGCTCTCCAGGGTGTCTAATCCTCCTGCTTGATACCCACAGGTGCCGCAAACAAGCCCAGCAGTGAGTATCGCTCTCCACTTCATCACACAGCTCCACTCCAGGTTCAGGGGGATGGTGGAAGCGTGAGATCTCCTTCAAGAGCCCCTTCCCTGAGGCAAAAATCCCCCTCTCCCAAACACGGGGGATTTTGCTACTGCAGACAGCAATGGGGTCTTTGGTGGGTCCCTGCCTTGGCCAAGAATGGGGAAACTCTGGGCAGAAAAGCTCCAAGGGTCTTGTCTTGGACACCAGCTCTGAATGCTCCCAGCACACACCGTGTGTCACACCTGGAGCAGCACCTGGCCCTGGCACCATAAACCTCAAACAAGAAGCTGGTCCCAGCCCCAGGACAAGCCTCCCTCATGCGTGAAGTTGTTGCAGGTGTTGTCCCCTTAGTGGGCCCCTGTGTGGGGCCAGTCCCACTCAGCCCCTCAGGGACACGCCAGGGTCTCCCCATGGGGACAAAGCCACGACTTTCAGCTCCACTCCTCCCTCGCAGGTGAGAAGCTGCCCCGGCACAAGTGTGGGAACCAGAAGAGCTGCCCCCAGAATTATTTTGCCTTCAAGATCATCAGTGGTGCTGCAAATGTGGTGGGACCCTCGATCTGCTTTGAAGACTTGGTGTAAGCAGCACAAGACAGGGACAAGGCAGCCGTGGCTGGCCTGGCCTTCAAGAGGGCAAGTTTGGCCTCTGCCAAGCACATCAATGGCCATCACAGTGTCTTTGTGGTTAAAAAATTTAAATAGATTTCTTTGCTACCACTTCTGGATATTTTGCTACCTACACCCACTTCACCCCACCACATTTAACTGGTGTCAGCATCTCCAGGGCATCCCTGCACTCACTGGTGCTCTCTGCTTTCCTTTCCAGCCTAATGAGCAGTGTGAAAAACAACATTGGCAGAGGCCTGAACATTGCACTGGTGAATGGTGAGTCGAAGAGGCACCGACCCCCTTCTCCCCACTGCCAGGGGTCCTCCCTTCCCCAGGAAAGCACAGGCCACTGGAGACTCCATCCCACAGCTGTGGCTGAGCCAAAAGCACGTCCGTCTGGTGTTGCATGGGGAGCACAGCCACAATTATGGCCGTAAGCACTGCTAGTGAGAAGGGAACAAACCCACCTGGGTCATGCACAACCAGCTCCACAAACTCCTCCAGGCAACACAGTGACCATTGCAGCAGTTACAGCACACTGAGGGAAGAGCAAAGCACTTTGCAAGGAACCCCAGGCTCACGGCCAGGCAAAGCCCAGAGCCACCCCAGTGCAAACTCACTGTGCTCTGTTTTCAATTTTAACCTTTCAGGAACAACTGGGCAGCTGCTGAAAACCGACACCTTTGACATGTACTCCGGAGGTAAGCGTGGTCACTCTGCTCCTTGGTGGTTCCCAGCCAGGCTCACACCAGCACTGCTGCCTGCTGGCTACTTCAGCTGCTTCTCTGTCATGTATTTAATGATAAAGTCAAGTGGACTTTGACCAGACTTGCCAGCCTGGGTGGTAAAAGCCCAGCTTTCCCTGAGTTTATCAAGTCTGGAGTCCTCACAATGCTTCCACATCCAAGATTGGCTTCTCACTCCTTTTAAAAGCATGTAATAGCCTGGAAAACATGGTTTCACTAACCTGAATAAACCAAGGCACTTGAGACTTGGGAAAGGTTCTTCCTGAGATCAGGTAGGTACACTAATCCTGATACTTTGTAACCTGTAACGCAGTTTTTTAATACTGGTGGCTGAGCAGCCGCTCTTTCCCCTGGCTGTCACAGCAGGACAAATGAAGGAGCCCAGGGAGACATGGCCCCCTCAATCACTCCTTGGGTTTGCAACCTACTTTCAGTAACTCCGGAGTTTTAAGGAGAATCGCCAATATAATGAGGTGTCCAGCCAAGTTCGGGAGCGAGATGCTCGGTGGGAGAGGCACTGGAAGAAGGGAGCAGTCAGCTCATGTGCCACTAGATGGGGCATTGGATTCAAGCATCCTACAGATGCGGGATGAGGAATAATTCCCCAATACAGCCAGAGGCATGATGGCAGGGAGGGCAGCTCTGTGGCCGAGCAGGTTCATTTCTTGTGTTAGGAAATAAATTCACACAACTAGATTTTACAGTTAGCAAGCAAAGTTTAGGAGGAATTTCCACGCTGCAGTTTACGAAGAGGAGGACATCAGTCCTGTGCACTGCAGGAGAGCCCAGGTAGGAACAGAGGATGGGGAATGTATCATTTGGGAGCCCACCATTCTCCCAAATCCTGGCTAGCACCAGCACAGTCAGATTCTTTCCCAACAATCCAGATGTAGCTCCCCCAGCTACCATGCAGAAGTACCTACTATATCCCTTTTTACTCCCTAATGCTCTTCTGTCCCAGACGTTACCAAGCTGCAAACCTTCCTCCAAGGGATCAAGCGTGGCACCCTTGTGCTGACAGCAAGCTACGATGATGCTGCCACAAAGTGAGTTTGCCCACGGAAGCAGCACCAGGCTCCCCAAAAACCTGCAGCTGGGGGAGCTGGACGTGCTGCTGCCATCAACAGAGAGGGTAAAAGAGGGGACACCTGCCTGGCACCACACTGACACCTTCTTACCCTCTTTCAGGATGAATGACAAAGTAAGGGCGTATTTCACGGAGCTGGGCAGCAGCCACGTGCGCAAGCTGAGCTTCAGGGACAACTGGGTCTTCTTGGGGGCAAAAGGGCTGATGAACAAGAGCCCCTTTGAAAAGGTACATGGCCCCCCCCCTGCCAGGAGCTCTGCAGGCTCCATCCTCTTCCTGGCACCTCCCAAGCTACATCTCACCCACCTGTCTGCAGAAGACAAGGGCCAGTGGCATTACCCCCCATGCCACAGCAAGCTGCAGCTTTTGCCACGTTGCACACTTGCACTGTTCTGATCTCCTCATTCATCTTCTCTCTCTCTTTTTTCCTGCAGCACATTAAAAATGATCAAGAGACAAATAAATATGAGGGCTGGCCTGAGCTGTTGGAGATGGAGGGCTGTGCCCCCAGGAAGATGGATTAGCACAGAACTCCAGCCTGCCATGGAGGGCAGCTTCAGCAGTCACACAGGGACAGCAGCTCCATCGTGGGGACCCCAGCCTCTCCACTGCCAGGTCACAGAGTCCAGCAGCTGCTGCTTGCTTACAGGAACTGTCTGTTTCATGGCAGGGACTGTGCAGGGCTTGGAGAAGAGCTGTACAAGTGCCTGCAGAGCCTGAGCAGACATGTGGCCAGGCTGCAGCCAAGCCATCCTCATCTGTGAGTCAATTTTGGGTATTTTATTTTTCTATCTTTAAACTAAAACTTTGTAGAATGTTTTGTAAATTTCTTAAATGAGATTTCTAATTATAAAACACTACCTTCTCCCTATGCATTTTCAAGTATAATCAACACTTTCACCTGCAGGCACAGCATGCCAGGTCCTCTGCCACCGGCCAAGCACCACCATCACCCATCCCACAGCCCTGACACAGCCCTGCACCCCTCCCCACATGGCCCAGGGTATCCCACATGGCACTGAGCATCCCAGTCATCCCTGGAATGCTCAGACTTTGGTGGTTTCCCCTTGGAGCTCTTACCAATGTCCTGCATTCTCCTACGGCCAAAATAAGGCCAGACATCCACAGGCATAGCATGCAGCAATGTAGGTTAATATTTGCAGACCAAAGTATCATTCCTGGGTGTTTAACCCAGAAGAGCAAAGAAAGCTAAGTCTGTGTATAAAACAGAAAGAACTTAGAAGGTTTAAAATATTCCCAAAAACAAGCTTAAAACGAATTAGATTAAATGCTGATGAAAAAAAATGATATATTTTTATTTAATAGTAAGAGAGGCAAAGATAAAGAAAGTGAAAAGTAGGGAAAAGTTAGAAAATGCTAAGGTTACTTCTAACAGCATAGGATAGGTCACCACCTCTCTGTGCTACCTTTGTTGCTGCTGAGACAGGGTGGGGGGAGCTAAGCAGGTTTTACCCTTTTCTTTTTTCTGCTGTTTGAAGTGTCTTATCTGCCTTCCCGATCTCTGGAGCAGTTTGGCTGCGATGCAGCAGCCCTTCCTCAGCCCGTCCTCAGCCCGTCCTCAGCCCTTCCTCAGCCCGTCCTCAGCCCTTCCTCAGCCCTTCCTCAGCCCATCCTCAGCCCATCCTCAGCCCATCCTCAGCCCTTCCTCAGCCCTTCCTCAGCCCTTCCTCAGCCCATCCTCAGCCCTTCCTCAGCCCATCCTCAGCCCTTCCTCAGCCCTTCCTCAGCCCTTCCTCAGCCCTTCCTCAGCCCGTCCTCAGGGATGCAGGCGCGCCGGCGCCCGATCGCCACGGCCGAACCTCGGTCCTCTGGTGCTGCTCCAGCCACGGGACACAGGGGCAGGGCAGGGGCTCCAGAACTCTCTCGGAACTTCCAGGGCTGCAGGATCGGGGGGGGGTCTCCCCAGGCGGGTAGCGGCGGCTCCCCCAGGCCTCAGGGTGGCTCGCAACAGGCGATGGTGGTGGAGGTGGGGGAAAGGCAAACGTCAGGGATTCTGCTCCTCGATTTCCCCTCCACGTTTTGCACCAGTTTTGCCTTTCTTTTTATGGGCCTCAAGGCGGGCTACTGACAGTCCATCCCACCCGTAGTTTTCAGGCGTTCAAGAGTGATTATGATAAGCAGACACAATGACAGAGAACTTTTCGAAGCCATTCTCTTATCAGGTTCTTACACTGGGTTAAGCTCAGTCCCCTGTGACACATTCCCATCAAAGGTCGGGATAATGTCAGGGATGTTCCAACCTTGCTTTGTCCTCAGGAAGGGATGGAAGGATGGAAGGATGGAAGGATGGATGGATGGATGGATGGATGGATGGATGGATGGATGGATGGATGGATGGATGGATGGATGGATGGATGGAT